>JAASFT010000593.1:0-16233 GCA_023333885.1 Globisporangium parvum
CACACGCACACACGCACACACGCACACACGCACACACGCGCCGCATCCACACTCAGCCATGAGCGACGACTGCGTCAAGTACGCGGGCTCCTGCGGCGTCTTCGCGCAGTGCACCGAGCCGACGCTGCGCAAGATCTGCGCGCGCGCAAAGGCCGTCGCGTACCCGAAAGGCACGATCGTGTACCACCAGGGCGACGTGCAGACCGAGATGCTCGTCGTCGCTGGCGGCCGCGTCGAGAGCAGCAAAGTCATCAACGGCCAAGTCCACGTGCTCGGGACTGCGACTGAGGGCATGTCGGTCGGCGCGAACCACGCGATTGCGCAGGACCCAGCGGCCGTGAGCTGTCGCTGCGTCACGCCAGTGCGCGGCTACACGCTGCAGTCCGATGCACTGAACGACGTCTTGGACGACCGCGTCGCGTCGCGCGAAGTGATTGTGAGTCTGAGCAAAGAGATCCGGCGCCAAGCCGCGCTGCTGCAGACGCCGCTCTTTGAGCAGCACGCGAAGCCGACGCCGTACTTTGCGATCTCAGCCGCTGCGACGCTCGAGAGCTTCTACCGCAGCGCGATGAACTCGCTCTTGAACGCGCGCTTGACTGGTCAGCCGGTCGCGTCACTGTTCCCGAACATGGGCATGCAGATCCCGACGCGCGTTGTGTATATCAACGGCTTCAAAGGCATTCGCCACTTGACGGAGAAGCACATTGACCCGGATGCGTACGAGAACCCGCAGCTCGTGCGCCTCGGGGAAGCGATTGCGCCAGGTATCATCATGACGCCCGTGAGCGGCCTGCTCGAAGCGTTCAACGCAGGGCACATGAACCCTGAGCCGCTCATCACGCGCTGGATGCGCGGGTTCGTCCCGCGGTGCTTCCGCGAAGTGATCTTTGGCATCGGCTTGAACCAGCTCTCGGACTACTTTGAAGAGCGCATTCCGCTCGGCGCGAGCCCTGCGATCAACAACGCGCTCGCGAGTCTCATGGCCGGCGTCGTGTCGGGCTACCTCTCGCACGTGCCGCACAACCTCTCGACGCTCAAGCTCATGAACCCGCAGAAGCCGTACAGTGCGCACATGGCGGACTTTGTGCGGCACTCGGAGTCGCGCGTCCCCGAGACGATCCCACCGCGTGCGCGGTACGCAGCAGCAGCAGCGCTCGCCGTGCTCTTCCCGCGCGGGCTCACGATCCGCACGACGCAGATCGTCGGGTCGTTCATCATCCTCAACGGCACGATCAACTCGCTCAAGGACATTGACATTGCGAGCGTACGGCGCCTGTTTGCATGAACATCGCGTGGTTGATACGCACGCAGCGCAAGCCGACGCGCGCATGGGCGAGCGACGGATCCTGCGAGATGACGCTCGATGACGACGACGACGACTCGGCCATGCGCAGCTCCGTTTCTAGACCCAGGACGGCGCACGAGACCCTCCTCCCTATAGTACTAACACCACCACCACCACCAATACCACCACCACCACGAACGACCGACCGACCTTACGCCATGCCATCGGCCATGGAGCTGCTAGCTACTCGCGCCTGTGTCGTAGTCACTCGTCTCGCTAGCGTCGTGCTGCTGCTGCTGGAGCTGCTGCGGGAGTGCGTCTCCTGGAGTGGGCGTTGGGTCGGAGCCTTCGACGACGAGCGTCGCGGATGCAAGTGGCGCGGGTGGGAATGGCGCGTCGACGCAGAGCTCGAGCACACGCGTGACGCTCGCGCGCGTGTGGCTGTGGACGTACTGGTACGCTGCGAGGTGCCGGAAGAACGTCGCAGACATGAACGCGACAAAGCTCGCGACTTCGCGCGGTGACAGCGTCGGTGGACGTGGAGGCGGCGCTGCTACTGCTGGCGGTGCTGCTGCTAGCTCTTGCTGGTGCTCTTGCTGCTGCAGTGTCTCGTCGACTGTGCTGCTGCTGCTGCTGTCGCTCGCTCGTGCAGCAGTGGTCGGGACGCAGCTTACTTCGCGCACGCGGTCGCGGAACCGGTCGTAGCACTGCTCGACGGACGGCAGACAGCCGTCGCGCGACGTGACTGCGAACTGGAAGACGTCGTCTGCGATCGTGAGCACGAGCAGCGCCTTCTCGTCGTTCTCGTCGCTCTCGCGCTCGAGTGCAAAGCCGCCGATGGCGTCGCGGCTGCGCGCAAAGCAGAGCACGCCAAAGCACCAGTCGATCCACGCAGCCGACCGCGGGTTCGCATCGCAGTGCGCGACACCGAGCGCCTGCTGCAGCAAGCGAAACCTGTCTGCCGTCGCCTTTGGCGCTAGTGTTGGTGCTGATCCGCTCCCAAAGATCTCGCGGTACGTGTCAAGCGGAAGCAAGTACGGATACGTCGATGTCTGCACAGCGTCAGGTGCTGCGACTGGCACCGGCGCCTCTACGTGCTCGCTCTTCTCTAGCGCTGTAGCAGCAGCAGCCGGTGTCTTTGCTCGCGTCTTCGCCATGCCGTCTTTGCCACTCTGTGTCGTCTGTGGTGCTGTGCGAGCAGTGAGTGCCATCCGTCGCGACGCGTCGCGCTCCGACAGCGTCGCGTCGCTTGGAGGTGGACACTTCGACACGAAGAGAGAGAGAGCGCGAGAGAGAGACATGCACACGCATCACCAACTCCAATGCACCAGCTGAGCAGCTACGAAAGCGTGTCTGTGGTCATTCCAAAGCAAACGATGCAAGCGAGCGACGTCGCGCAGTGTGGCGAGAGCAGCTCGCTCGACTACGGGTCAAAAGCGCGCAACTTGCGTGCGCGGGTCGCGATGCCAAGCAGCAGCCGCAGCGTCTTAGTGCGTGTAGAGGTCCGAGACGTCCGACGTGATGGTGTGGTCGTCCGTGATGCGGTGCACAAACTGCTCTGGGATCGGCTTCTCAACGTACTCGTCGCTGCCAGGGCCAGACGGGAACGCGACGTTCATCTCCGAGCTCTTCGACGTCACGAACTGCACGTCGCGGCCTTCCCACGAAATGTACACGAGGCAGCCGTCGGTCTTGTCGATCGCCACTGACGGCACGCGGCCCTTGCTCTGCACTTGGACGTTCTTCGAGTTCACGATCTCGATGCTCGAGACCGCGTCGTCAAACACGAGC
Organism: Globisporangium parvum; assembly: GCA_023333885.1. Lineage (NCBI taxonomy): Eukaryota > Oomycota > Peronosporomycetes > Pythiales > Pythiaceae > Globisporangium > Globisporangium parvum. Next base: position 3,077 of record JAASFT010000593.1, read on the forward strand.
TTCGTCTTCTTGCACGTGTCCAAGATGATGTTCTTCGCCTTACCCTCGAGCACGATCGTCGCGTTCTCGCAGCCGTAGATGTACACTTGCTGCTTCATCGTGATGTCCTTGATCGTCAGTGGCGCCGCAGCCGTCTGGTACTCGATCTGCCAGTTGCCATTGCGCTGCTCGCACACGGGCGCCTTTGCGACCTTTGGCGCCGCTGCAAACGCAGGCTTTGGCGCGGCGGCGGCTGCCTTTGGCGCTGGTGCTGGCGCCTCGCCGCCCTGGAACTCCTTGCGCCACGTCTGCTGCTCCTTCGTGACCGTGCGCAGACCTGCCGTCTTGCCGCTGCTCTGGTCAATCGAGCGGATGCCAGCAAAGATGTCGTTGCCACCAGCTCCCGCCGCCGGCGTAGCAGCAGCAGCCGACGCCGGTGCGCTCGCAGTGTACGACGCAGCGTCGCCGCCCTTGGGGTTCCACGCCACGCCGGTCGTGTGCTCGGCCTTGACGTGCGCCATGAGCTCGGTCAAGAGCGCCTTGAACGTCGTCACGAACTCGACTTGGTCCGGGTTCGACGCCTTGTACTGCACGCGGATCTTGTTGCCCCAGAAGTCCGAGCCGCCAATGTACGACTCAATGAACGGCTTTGGCGCCGGCTCGACGCAGAGCCATCCGAGCGCCTGGATGCCTTCGTTCACCATGTTCTGGTGGTGCGCAAAGTCGCTGCGGTTGTCGCGCAGCGCGTTGATCTCCTTCAGACACGCCTGGAGGTCTTTCAAGTGCTCTGGGTTCGGCGATGCTGGCTTCTTGCACTGGCTCGCCATGACCAAGTACGCGCGCTGCGCAGCGAACGCCTTCTCTGTGATCGCAGCGAGCTTCGCTGGCTCATCGCCGAGCTTCGCAGCCGCGCCGACGAACGCCGGGAGGAACTGCGCGACATACTCGTCGTACGCAACGATCCGCGGCGCGAGCTCTGCGACTGGAGCTGCCGCAGCTGGAGCTGGAGTCGACGCGCCAGTCGAAGCGCGAGGGGACGAGAGCGGCGAGCCGACGATGCCGACTGTGGCTTCGACGCGCGCGAGGCGAGCAGTGAGTTTGTCGAGCAGCGCCTGGAGGGGCTTGACAGAGTCGGCCATGGCGATCGAGATCGAGATCGAGCGTATGTGCTGCGAAGATGAAGATGAAGTGGGGGAGAACATGATTTTCTTGGCTCTCATATTGCAGTTTTGATCGCATAGATTGCATTTATTGCATGTCGCAGACAAGTTGATATCAAATATCGCTGATTCGACACGATGTGTGTCTAAATTCTATCAAAAGAGCTACATATGTAGTGAAAACAAGGAATATAGCCGCAACCAAAGCGGCTCGAGATGGCGCCAAGACAGCGTTCACTTGCCTCTCTGTCGACAGCTCGTTCGCGCTCCAAGCTGTTCAAGCCCCATGCGCTGTCAGAGCAAAAGACCTCGGGGAGCCAACGACAAAGTCAAGACGTCGTGAAGTGCGGGAGCGACGACAACGACGAGAGAGCGCGTCTCGCCTTCAGCACGTTGGAGAGTGAACAGGGCACCTTGGTATGTGCAAGCCGCCACGCAGTATGAAATGTTGGCGCGATGAATGCATGTAGTAGCAGTAGTAGTAGTAGTGGTGGTAGTAGGAGCACACAGTCAGCGGCAGCACTTGCAAGCATCGAGGCGAGTTCTGTGCGCCTGGTGACAGCGAAGCTCATGGAGTGTTGACGTCGAGGTTGGCTTGGATAACGTATGTGGTGGGACGTTCCTGCGACGTTATAGATGAAACCAAGTATATCAAATTAGAGTTTTGATCCGTGATTTTTGGTTATTTCACGATTCCGGCATTGTAGGTATCGATGTCACGCGGAAATGACAGATGACTTCACGTGCGTAGGCGGTTTTGTATGCTCTCGGTCTCTGGCGCCAAGTGGCCGCTATGTTCGAGATCCCCCAGTCTGCATACTCAAAGCAAGCTCACAAGTCCACTCCGCAATCTCTGGCAGGTTTGTCCTTTCCTCTGACGCATGTGCGTCAGTCGTCCGTCGAAACGAGAGTCCTCCTACACTTGTGCATTCTATTCCGAATCACCTAATGTTGTTACTGGCTGCACGCTCGCAACAGTGGGAATCTCGCACATGCGCTGTCCCACCAGTGTCCGAAATAGCTCCTCGCGCAAGAAGCAAAGCCGAACAAGCACGCCACGCAACAGGCAACAGGAGCTCGCTCACTCACTCACTCACGCGCAACGACCGAATGGAAACGGAGCACCTCGTGCTGCGCAGCGCTGCCGCCGCGAGCAGCACAGTCGCAATGCGCACGCGTAGCAGCAAGAGCCGCCTGGCCGCCGCCGTCGGGGGCGGCGCTGGCGAGGTGCTGTCGTCCGCAACGTCCACGACGACGACAAGCGTCTCGACTGTAGGCACGGATGGCAGCAGCAGCAGCATGACGACGACGACGACGACTGCCACGAAAGCAATGCGGATTAAGCGCGGAAAAGCCGAGCTGCACACGTTCGAGCGCTTGCACCAAGAGGGGTTTGCGTACCTCGCCGACAACTCGTACATTCGCTCGGGCTACCGGCTCAACTACTCGGTGCGCGACTGCTTCTTGAGTCTCTTCCAGCTCCACAACGAGACGCTCAACGTCTGGACGCACATCATTGGCTCGATCATCTTTGTGCTCCTCATGGCGTACTTGACGCTCTCGAGCAGCGCGCTCGGTCGCGCTAGCAGCGACGACCCGTTCGTCACGGCGCCATCGTGGTGCAACGTGCAGCAGAGCGCGTTCGTGGACGACGGCCACCACACCGCGCGGCTCTTCTTCGCTACGGCACTGCCCGAGTACTGTCCGCGCACGCGCTCGATGCTCGTGCTGCCGCAGCAGAAGCAGAAGTACTACGAAGTCGCGAGCGTGATCTTTGAGCACAGTCTGCACCAGATCCCGAGCCTCGAGCGCTTCCACGACATCCTCGAGCGCAACATGGGTGACATTGCCGACACCGTTGCGCTCCAGACCGAGCAGCTCAAGGCCGAGCTCGTGGTGCTGAAAGACCGCTTGAGCCACGTGAGCGACTACGAGCAAGTGCGGCTCGTGAAAGAGAACGTGAACGCGCGCGTCGAAGGCTTCTCGTCGTTCCTGCACACGCTCGCGAACCACGTCGGCGCAGACTTGACGCTCAAGTACGCAGTCGACGAGCTCCACAGTCTCGCGGACAGCGTGAAGAACGGCATCCACATCTTGACGACAGTCGACACGCACCACGTGCCGCACTGGCCGATCTTTGTGTTCATGGTGAGCGCGGTGATCTGTCTCACGTGCAGCGCGACGTTCCACCTGCTGTTTGTGTACAGCAAGCCTGCGTACTTCATCCTCTCGCGCCTCGACTACGCCGGCATCACGATCCTCATCGCCGGCTCGTTCTACCCGCTCATCTACTACGCGTTCTACTGCCAGCCGTGGGCACAGCGGCTGTACTTGACTGCGATCACGGTCATGGCGGGGCTCACGTTTGCTGTGACGCTCACGCCGGCGTTCGGCACGGCCAAGTACCTCGTCTTCCGCACGTGTCTCTTCCTCGCGCTCGGGTTCTTTGGGCTCGTGCCCGTGAGCCACCTCGTGTGGCACTTTGGGCTCTTTGACCCGCACGTGACGGTCATGATCGGTCCGCTCGTGCTCATGGGGCTGCTCTACACGCTCGGTGCGATCATCTACGCGACGAAGTTCCCCGAGCGCTTCTACCCCGGCCGCTTCGACGTCTGGTTCTCGAGCCACAACCTCTGGCACATTTGCGTCGTCGCTGCTGCGCTCGTGCACTTTGTCAACGCGCTGCAGCACTACGAGTGGCGCTGGAACACAACGTGCGACGTGTGAGCCCACCGGCGCCGAGGCGCAGATCCTTGCCACCGCGTTCGGTGTCTGCGTCGTCCTCTGCTGCTGCTACTGCTCGCTGCTTTCAATACACATATGCGCGTCGTGCTCTTCTTGATCGGTGTCGTGCTTGCTGTGCGAGCATCTGCTCGTATGTGGTGTGCGGCGTCCAGGCCGCTCTCATGGCCACACGGTTGCTGCTGGATCAGCTCCAACGCATGTGCTCGGATGGATGTGAGCAACGCGGAATTGTGTGGCACTGTGTGGCCCACGCGAAATCGTCCTCAGACGGAGGACGATTTCACGCGGCCCTTGAAGCACGCTTGATCGCGAACTCGCTGTCACACTGCTGCCACACTCGAGCGCGATGGAGGCGACGACGAGCAGCAAGTCCGAGCGAATCGAAGCGCAGCTGCGCGCGACTGCGCGCGTCTCGTTCGACGCGTTCGACACGTTCGCAGCGCTTGAGCGCGAGCTGCGCGCGACAGCAACGCCGACTGCCCAAGCGCATGCGATCGCACGCGCGACGACGACGTTCGGCTCGCCACGCGCGGCGCAGCGCTACCCGAACTTCCGCACCTTGCCGCGCGCAGACGACTCGGCAGCGCTGAAAGCCGACGCAGCGCGCAAGAACGATGCGATGCGCACGCCATACAGCGCACCGAGCGACCATCGTTTTCGCGTCGCGTCGCCACCGTCGTCCTGGGTCGCGGGCGAGACGGACTTTGTCGCAAAGTTCACGCTCCCGAGCAACCAGGACGTGCGGCGGCGCACAGCGCTCGACCAGGTTCGCACTACGTTGCGAGTCGGTTTGAGCTGTGTGCAATGGCGCTGCTGCTCACACTGCTGCGATCGCGTGCATGCGAATGTCCGACACACAGGACGGGTTCCTTGGTCCTGCGCAGGGCGAAGACCTGCTCCCAGTGTCGACTCGCTCCCAGCAAACGCTCGACCAGCGCCAGCAGCAACGCTGTCGAGCGCCGCTGCAGCCAGTGCGTTCCGTGTGCGCTTGTGGATCCTTCTCGGATGCTGCGAGGCACTACTGACAGGTGGTGAGCTCTCTCGTGCCCTCTCGCCACGGCAGGCGTTCCAGTCGCGCGTGCCGCACACAGCACACAAGGGCTCGAACGTCGAGCTCCGGATCGAGAAGATCCTCGACCAAGAAGGGCTCTTGCCGGAGCTCCAGGAGGTCCGGAGCCACAAGTACCGAGACGAGGTGCGTCGAATCCAGACTGCCATCATGCAGAGAGCGGCAGCACGTGCCAACGCATCGTCGTCGCCTCGCTTTCCATGACTAGGCGACGTCCGCGACGCCGTTCGACACCAAGTTCAAGCCCAAGGCGTCGTACAAACCGCTCGCGACGACAGAGGCGACCGAGACGACAGCGCGAAGACAGTCGACTAGCAGCTCTGCGCGACGACCGAGTTGACAGCGATACGGAGAGAGAGAGAGAGGAGGAGGAGGAGCTGTCGAGCACGCAATGCGCCACTCGTGTGTCGCTTCACATGCCATCGTCGTCTGTGTCGTCGCGTGAAAAGTCAAACTCGTGACGACGCGTCGCTGCGCGCACAGCTTCGATGCCCGAGAGCTCAAGGCGCGATGGCACTGGCGCTGCTGCTGGTGTTGAAGAGTGTGTCGCTGGTGCGAGCAGCGCCTGAGTCTCGAGCGGTGTCGACGCCGATGGCACTGTTAGTGGCGCCAGCGAGCGCGATGCCGCAGTCGGCCGCAGCAGTCGCTTGAGCAGGCTCGGCTTCTTGGGCTTCGCTCTCGCTGTTGCTGCTGCTTTCGCCTTGTACTGCGTCTCTGTGCACACAGACGGCCAGACATCCCCCATTGAGTCACAGTGCCAGAGTGCCAGCCCAGAAGCGCAGCGAGCTGCTGCTTGGACGCACCGTCGTCGGCGCTAAAGTCAAACTGACTGCGCTGCACGGCTTCGGTGATCGCGTCGACGCCTTCGAGCTCTTTCGTCGAGTACTGACGCGCGACGTCGACGCTCTGTGCTACAAGCAGTGGCGCTGCGCCAGTGGCAGCTGAGTGCGGATCAAGCGCGATTGAGACTGGGAACGCTTCGTGTGCAGGAGTGAGCTGTGCGCTGGCGCTCGAGTCCTGACTGCTCGCTTCAGTGCCATGCGAGGCGGTTGCGCGAGCAGCAGGAGGCGAAGACGCCTCGAGCTCGAGTGCCGCAGCGAGCAGAGCTGGCGAGAGCTTGGACGGTCGCCGGAACATCGAGAGCGAAGAGGGCGGCAGCGCCTCTGCCGATGACGACGCACTGCTGCTGCTATGCGATGCGCGCCTGGTCATGCGCGCTACGAAGCTCGGACGCTTTGACAGACGCCGCTCACCGCTAGCATCTGGGTCTGGGACGTTGTCCCCACTACCAGCAGCAGCAGTCGTGGATGACGCCGCCACTAGAACGTCTTCTGCGATAGGAATGCCGACTGCGACTGCATCCGCTGCTGCCACTGCGTTGAGCGCGCCGTGGTCTGCAGCGGCTGTTGCTGGCTCGTGCGCGAGACTTGGTACTGGCGGCGCACTGGCGCCCCTGGTAGCTGAGAGCACCGGCTTGAAGTACCCGACGATCATCTCTTCCTCCTCCTCCTCGTCTTCCTCCCCTTCTGCTGCTGCTGCTTGCTCACGACCATTCGGCTCGTGCTCGTCGCCACGGCGAGTGCTCTGTTCACTCGCACCAAGTGCGTCCTGCGCTTCCGTGTCCTCCTCACGAGCACTTGCCACTGCCGCCACGGCCGCTTCATCGTCTGCGAACGCCGGGAGCTCGTCATCGTGTCGTCGCAGCGCGACATTGAGTCGCTGCAGCAGTTCCACGCGCTCGCGATAGTGCTCGAGCGGCACGTCGAGCGACTGCCCAGCTGCGTCTTTGCCTTTCGGTTCACTACGTGACGCAGCAGTTGGCGTCCTAGTGTCCTTGCTCGCATCGCCCGTGCCACTTCCACTGCTGCTACTGCTAGTACTGCTGCTGCTGTACATCGCGTGGCCATCGGCACCAAAGTACCGCTCGACGACAAACTCGTTCCGCGCCTGTGCCTCTGCGACCTGCGGACTCGTCGACGGCAGTGCGAGCCACACGACCTCGGTCACGAGCCAACTGCCAAGTGTCGCAATGAAGAACACGCTCATGCGCTGCACGAGCGGCACTTCGGCGTAGTTGTCGGCTGTGAACGCGACCAAACCGAACGCAGTGGCGAGGGCGAGCTTGAGCAGGATCTGGATGCAGCTCGCCCACGGACCAATGCTCGCCGCGGCGTCTGGCGCCGGACGCTGGTAGAAGCGGCAGAGATCGAGCGCATCTAAGCGCAGCTCGAGCGCGCACTCGATGAGCGCAAGCAGCGGTGCGAGCGGGAACACACTCGCAAACAGCACGACGAGGCCAAACTCCAGCACGATCTGCGTGTAGTCTTGGTACGCGCCGCGGTAGACGTCGAGTGCGTGCTCGTCTTCGACGCTGCTGCTGCTGCTTGAGGTACTAGGACTCGTCGACCCAGTCTCGCGGCAACTCGAGCCTTGTGAAGGCGACGGCGACGCGAGCGTGTCAACGAGGACGCGGTGGGCGATACTGAGGACGTGCGATGCAATGCGCGCTACGAAGATGAGCAGCACGAGCGTCTCGAGCTGCACCAGCGCGTTCACACGCGGTGCGACGTGCTCTTGGTAGCTCTGCGCGAGCGCTTGCAGACCTGGGGCGTGCACGAGCCACGCAACGTCCACGAACGCGACGAGGAAGAGTCCTGCGTACGTGTTCACGACCTGGAGCGCAAAGACTTTGGCGATCACGCTCAGCTCGAACGCTGCGGCGTGCTGATGGTTCTCCCACTCGCTCAGTCCATGTGCGATGCGCGAGAGGACGTCGCCGCTCCACTGGATTGCACATGCCTGTGCGCTGCAGCTCACGAGCACAGCGAGTCGGAGCTCGAGACCGTAGTGCACGAGCGGCCCTTGCACAAACACGAGCACGATCACGACTAGGACGTTGGCAGCCATGAGCAAAAGCAGAGCTGTGAGCGACCCGAGCTGCCGCAGCAAGCGCTTGCGACTGGAGTAGTGCGTCTCGATCTCGTGCGTGACAGGGTCGAGACGGCGCTCGCCCCAGAAGCCTGGGCGGTCATGGTCGTCTAGGTCGAGCGCTGTGGTGCCCCACTCGAGCTGACACCAGGCGCTCTGGCGCTCCCAGTACTTGGCAAAGACGAGTCCCCAGACGATCACACTAAGTCCAAGCACGAACGAGACTCGACTGATCGAGAAGCTCGGGCGATCAACTGAGCCAGAGCGGTAGAACGTGCGCGGGACCTCAAAGACTGGGTCGTCGCTGTCAAAGCAGTACACGGCGGCGACGGCAACGCCGACTGCTGGCAGAACGAGGAGCTGCGTGTAGCACGCGAGCCGCGCAAAGTAGAACGCAATGCACTCGCCAAAGTAGTCGCGCACAGACCGCAGAGGCTGCCGGAACGGGTACAGTCGACCGAGTTGGTTGCGCCACCAGTGCGTCGCAGGGTCCGGTTCGCCTGGGAGCTGCGGCGGACGCCAGTAGTAGACCCAGGACTCTGCGAGTGCATCGCGCGGTGTCACATCGTAGCGACTCGCGCTGTGGAGACACAGAAACGACGTGAGCAAGCCCGTGTGGACCATGCGATCGACGTTCAGCTCCGCGTCGATCAAGCGGCGCGTGAGGCGGAGGCAGTCGATCGTCCGGAGCACGGACGCGCGACGGACGATGCCAGGGAGCTCGAGTCGGTTCGGATGCTTCTTGAACAGGTACTGGAACTCGGCTTGCGGGACGTACGGCGCGTACGCTGCGTGCGGGTTCGCGCACTCGAGCGTTCCACTTGCAACGCGTGCAGCGCGCGAGAGTGCGTGGATGCGCGCAGAGACGCGGGCAAGCGACTCGGTCGGGAACCACTCGGCTTCGCGCTTGGGGATCACGTCTGTTGCTGCGAACTGCTTGAGCTTCTGCTTGATCGTGTGCGGATCGAGCACGCGCGCGTCAGACTTGATCTCGCGCACATCCTGTTGCCAGAACGCTGGTCCTGGGTCGACAAAGTCCGCGAGCTCGAGCGCAACGTCTGCGTCGCAGAGCGCTGTCATGAGCAAGTTGTCGGACGCGGCGATCTTGACAAAGAGCTGCGTGCCGTCGCGCGAGACGCTCACGCTCACGTCCATCTTGCAGCGCTGCGTGAGGCGCTCGAGCACGAGCGTCCGCACGATCGCGTCGAACTCGTGCTGGAGCACGACAGTCGACGCGCTGATGTCGCTCGCACTGCGGCCAGTCATCGTCGCCCATGTCTCGTTGAACGCTGCAGTCTCCGCGTCAAGAGCAGCTTGGTCAGCGACGCGGAGCGTCGAGAGGTACTGCTCGCGCGCGTCCTGGAGCTTGAGCGACGAGTGTTTGAGCAGTGCTGCAGTGCGACTGCTGCGAGATGGGCCTGCGCCTGTGGTGGTGTCTGCGCTCGATGTTAGACAGCGCAGTCGCGCGCGCACACCACGAGCAAGTGCTTCAGAGGCGCCGTACAGCACTGGCGCGAGCAGCAGCAGTAGCAAGAGCACGACCGTAGCTGTCACGACACTGAGCCACGTGATCGCGACTGCGAGCGTTGTGAGCAAGAGCGACGTGAGTTCCACTCGGCAGACTGCGTCAAGCGCCATCGCGTCGTCGTCTGGGGCACCAACGGTGACGTCGTCACTCAGACTTGTGTTCGTGCTGCCGTTTGTGTGGTGCTCGCACGTATGAGCGCGCCAGTCGGTCACGATCGCACACGTCTGGTTGCCTACGAGCTCGTACGCGTCGCGGAGGATCGTTGCTCGATCGCCTTCTGACACTCCACTCGCGTCCTCGAGCTGCTCTTGGAGCGCAACGCAGCTGGCGATCGCGTAGACGTTGGCAGCTGCGAGCAGCACGAGCAGACACTGGACGAGCGCGCTCGAGTCGGCGCGGCAGCACGACAGCAGACCGCCAGTCACGAGTGCGACGGAGCCAGTAGCAAAGACGCCCGCGAGGACCCAGCGCACGTTTGCGTCTGGGACGTCGCACGAGCCGCCGACGCTTGCGCTCAGCGTGCACGTCGCGAGTTCGGAGAGCGCGAGTGCAAGTGCTACGAGCGTCTGTGGCGATGCGCATGGCGACTGACGATGACGGCGCGTCTTGGCACGAGCGCGCTGCCTCCGTCGCGTCGCTTTTGACAGTGTAGCTGGGTCGGCGCCTGAGTCTGCGTCCGTCGCGTCAAGCTGGAAGAGCACGGCGCTCAGTGCGAGCTGCACGACTGTGACGACGATTAGCGCAGTCAGCGACACTTGGACAACCGACTCGATCGAGAGGAACGCGCTGAGCGCCGCGTCCACGCACTTGTGCTCGCGCGGCCGCCAGAAGTCGTCGTAGAACGCAAGTGCGTCGACGGACGCGTCCAGCTCTGCGCTGCCGTCGCTCACTGTCGCGTTTGCGCTCGGGGCGATGCTCAGAGTCTGCGAGCAGTGGCGCTGGAGCCAGCGGAGAAAGTGCGTCGGTCCGTCAAAGAGGAACCGGTGCAGCAGCGACGGCGCGACTCCACCGTCCACGAGCGTCGCGACGTCCGTCTCTGACAACGCGCTCTGCAGCTCACTCACGAGCGCTTGCAAGCGCGTCTGCGTGAACTGCAGCGCCGCGAGCTGGTCGATCGCCAGTCCTGACGCGACGCACACGAGCAGCAGCAGGGCCGCAACGATGCGCGTGCCAGCGCGGCTGCTGCGCGAGAGTGCGAGCCAATGGAGCGCGTTCACGACAGACACGACAGCGATGCAACTGCATGCTGCGTACAGCAGATCGCGCTCCATGTACTCGCCCGCGTCGGATCCGTACGCGAGGCAGACCGCGATGAGCGCTGCGGCCATGAGTGCGAGCACGCCGAGCGCGATCTGCTGCAGCAGTGAGCGAATGCAAGCTGGGATCGGCGACGTCGGCGCTTTCTTCACCGGCGCCGCATAGCGGTCTGCGATCTTGCGCAAGTACGCTTCTTCCTTTTGCTCCAACGCGTCAGTCGCGTCGCACATCAAGAGGAGCTACAGCGCATGAATGCCGATGACGAGAGCGACGTGAGTGTGATCGAGCTGTTCATGGCTGTGAATGAGTGAATGAACGAATGAATGGAGCGTGCACGCACTTTGTCTCGCGGAACAGCGCTGCTGCTGTATGGAAACACCATGGCGTAGTAGAACCGCCACGGCTTCTTCCCAGTCGCGCGCGCATGGACACCGCTGCTGCCCGAGGCGCTCGACATCGCACACCTCTTCAAGATCTGCTTCAAGATCTGACTCCTGGAACTTGTGTACACCACAAAATGGTGTGCAGCACATCACATGTTTCCTCCAATCGTAGTTCAAAACCACGATTACGCGACTTCTACCGGTTTTGTATTGATCCTTGTATGAGGGGCTACAACAAAGCGAATTCAGATAGTGAATAAAGGACGGTAACGCGAGTTCCACTCATGCACCAAAGTACGATGCTACACTCTCTTGAAGGGTCGTCGTACTTATCACAGCAGTGTACCTTGTATTTCTCACTACTTGCTGTTGCTGTTTGAACCCAATCATACAAAAATCAAGACAATATCTGCAGAAACCCGTAATCCTGGTGTATGCCACTCACAAAACTATTTTGACTACACATTTGAACCGTAAACTACACTATAAGATGTATAGTACATCTTAAGGATTTCAATACAAATTTTAAGTACAAGTATACAAAAGTGTTTTACCCCATGTTTTGTTTTGGAGATCTAATTCATTTCTAGCAATTCAAAATTGAATCGGACGAGTACTGAAACGAGTGAGGAAATAGCGAATTTCCAAGTCAAGTCCATTCCACTACGAACATCAAGATAATTGTCATGAATGTCAAGAGCGGGTATGCCACGATTGTCCATAATATGTTTAATACAATAACATGAAAATCATGAATGGCTTTGTCAAATACATGAATGTTGTGAATATGTTGGCTATGAATGTCCATAATGTCAATAACTTATAAACATGAAAGTCATGAATGGGTTAGTCAAATATTCACACTATCAAGTATGCCTTCAGCACTCTTTCAACACAATCAACAAATCGAATTCTCAAGGCAAAAGTGTGCGGATTGTGAAAACAAGTCAATGCCGAATACGAAATTCACAAATATGGCCTTGTCATTTAGGAGCCTCAGCTCAACCTCGACATCATGCGCGTCAAGGTGCTCTACTTCGCGTCGGCGCGCGAAGCGATCGGCAAGCGCGAGGAAGAGATCGAGCTCAAGAGCAGCAGCGACTCAGCGACGGCGCACACGCTCCGCGACTTGCGTGAAGCGCTCTGCGTACTCTACCCGGCCGCGAGCGCCTCGATCCGCGCAATCACACTCGCGCGTAACCTCGAGTACTCGAGCGACGACATCGAGCTGTGCGACGGCGACGAGGTCGCGCTCATCCCGCCGATCAGCGGTGGCTGATCCGCCACGCAAGCAGCGCGACCGCCGCATCGAGCACAGCAGCGAGCGAATCGAGGCAAACGCATCAACGAAAGTGTGCCACTTCCTTCACTTACTCTACACCGATCTCACTCTCTCCTCTACGCACGCGCTCGCACGAGCGAAGCTCACTGGAGCAGCGCGCGGCTGTGGCCCATCGACGGGTTCTGGAAAATGCGCTCCAAGTTCCGGTTCACTGCTGCGGTCGGCGGCGCTGGCGCCGTGAGCGCTCCTCGCGCTTTGCCTTTGAACGCGCCGAGCCAGCGCATGAACTTGTACATGCTCGTGAGCGCGACCATGCTAAACAGGAACTGGAACACGCGCACGCGGCGCTTGCGACTCCGCTCCTCCTCTTCCGTCGGCGGCGGACCTGCACCCGAGCAGTCGCCATTGGGTGAGTGAGTGAGTGAGTCGAGTGCCCCACTGAGCTACTATTCGCACTACCTGCACACAAGCGCAGTGCGTACCGTGCATTGGGTGCCCAGGCGGGAACTGCGGACGCGGCGTGACCATCGACGCCATGCCGGCACACATGGCGCCAATGCGCTCGACAAAGTTCACAAAGCTCCCGATGCAAAAGTTCAGCGCTTCTGCGTTCATGCCGAGCATCTGGGACACACGCAGTCGCGTCAGTCAGTCAGTCAGTCCGTTCGTACTAGCAGCAGCACGGACGCATGGACGCACCTCTGTGAGCTGTCCGATCGACCCGACGGTTTGGCTAAAGCTGTGGAGCATGCCCATCTGGCCGTTCGGGTCCATGCCGCCCATGCCGTAGCCGCCGCCCATCATTCCGCCACCGTAGCCACCACCG
>JAASFT010000594.1:0-16227 GCA_023333885.1 Globisporangium parvum
ACAGACTCGCCAAAGACCATGAGGACCATGCCGACGATCTGGACGTAGCCGAGGAACCGAGCAAAGAGCTGTAGCGCACAAGCGATAGGTAGACGCACACATGCGTGAGGCTCTGTGTGGGTCCTGACCACATGCGTCCTAGTCGCAGTTGGTATGCGGACGAGTCACCGCGGCACCTTCTTCATTGGGTCGACTTCGTAGTTCGCGCCGTAGACGCGGTCGACGAGGTGCGGGTACCGATCCTCCAAGAACGTCTTGACTTCCTCAAAGTTCTGCTGGAAGCCGCACGACGAGCAGTAGAACACGCGCACTTCGTCGTCTGCGATCGCTCGAGGCGCCGTGGCTTTTGTTGCGACTGGCGGTGCGTTTGCATGTGCAGTCGCGGCAGCTGCAGAGGCGGATGCGAATGTCGTGGAGCGCACGGTGCCAGGCACTGCGAGCATGTAGATCGCGAGCGACACGAGCAGCCGGAGCCACGTGAAGCGCGACATCCGACGCACGAGCGCGAGCGCCATGGTGCGAGCTGCTCTTGCTGGTGTTTTTGTATTGTGAGTGAGTGAGTGAGCTTTTCTCAAGTGTTGTTGTGATGTGGACTACATAGACTCTATAGCAATTGCGCATCCAACGAGCAGCTCCACAAAGACGAAAGCGATCATCGATCGATTGATTAGGAGGAGCAGCAGCATGGGCGGCGAGTGCGACTGCGGCAGTGAAGGCGTGTCGACGACGCGGCGCGAGAGCGCGTACGACATGATGCGCGTCGAGCAGGCAATCGACGTCGTTCTGGCACAAGCAGCGCCGCTTGAAGCGATCGAGCTGCCTGCGCACCGCGCAATTGGCTACGTCCTCGCCGAGCCGGTGCTCAGCACGGTACGATTGACATGTCATACACTTGTCTCTCTATGTGTGCTTGCAGTAACGTAGGTGAGCTGGTTCTGCTGTTGTTACGACGGACACTAGGAGCCCCTCCCGCCGTTCCGCGCGTCGATCATGGACGGATACGCAGTCGTCGCATCCGACGGCGAAGGCGAGTTCCCAGTGCGCGAGCGCATCGCAGCTGGCGACGCGCCGAACAAAGCGATCCGAGCTGGCGAAGTCGCGTACATCACGACTGGGTCGCCTGTGCCAGACGGCGCAGACGCAGTCGTGAAGATCGAAGACACTGAAGGCGTGTACTCGGACGACGTCGACGATGGCACTGGCGCTGGGAAGAAAGAGGTCGCCGTCAAGATCCTCAAGAGCGTGCGTGTGGGACAGAACGTCCGTGCGGTCGGGTCCGACATCCAGCCAGGCGAGCTCCTCGTCGGTGCGCACGAGCGTGTGACATCAGCAGAGATCGGTCTCCTTGCAACTGTACGTACTCCGTCGGGCGGTTTGATTGGCATGGGATCAGACACAGAAGACTCAGATCTGACATGAGCACATATTGCTCGAACAGACTGGCGTGACAGCAGTCCAAGTGCACCGCCGCCCAGTCGTTGGCGTGCTGTCGACTGGGAGTGAGCTCGTCGAGGCGTTCACTGCGACGACTGCGCCTGGGAAGATCCGCGACAGCAACCGCCCGATGCTCCTAGCGCTCGTGGCCGAGTGGGACGTCGAGACAGTCGACTTGGGCGTGTGCAGCGACGACAGCGCAGCGCTCGAGCAGACGATCCGCGATGCGTTTGCACGCGTCGACGTCCTGATCACAAGTGGTGGCGTGAGCATGGTGCGGTTGTCGGAGTTGCTTCGGACTCAGACGTTGCTGTGAGCGTCCACGTCGGACTCAGACAAGACTGGTCCGTGCTGACGCTGTGGTGTAGGGCGACCACGATCTGATCAAGCCGCTGCTCGAGCGCATTGGCTCGGTCCACTTTGGCCGGCTCTTCATGAAACCGGGCAAGCCGACGACGTTTGCCACGTTGGACGTGAACGGCGTCCAGAAGCTCGCGTTCGCATTGCCTGGGAACCCTGTGAGCTCGTTCACGACGTGCCACTTGCTCGTGCACCCAGCGCTCGCGCGCTTGCGCGGTCTCCCGCTCGCACAGTGTCGCCACACGACAGTCCACGCGACGCTCACGCACTCAGTGACGCTCGACCGCGAGCGCCCCGAGTTCCACCGCGCGACACTTGCGTGGGATGCGAAGCAGCTCAAGTTTGTCGCCACAAGCACGGGACGGCAGATCAGTTCGCGGCTCTTGAGGTTCGTGTCTGAGTCTGATTCGAAGCACCCGAGACGACTGCCTGCCTAACGGACGGACGGACTGACTGACTGGGACTGCTGCAGCTGCCGCCATGCGAACGCGCTCTTGAGTCTCCCCACTGGCACAGAGGTCCGCGAAGGCGACGCGGTGCAGGCGTACGTCCTCGACAGTTCGTTCGCCAACACAGTCGCGCAGGCGACTGAGCAGCAGAGTCACGAGCAGCGCCATGCGTCTCGTTCGCTCAACCGCGTTGGTGGAGCTGCTCCCGCTGCACCAGTGAAGCAGTTCCGCGCAGCTGTGCTCACAGTGCGTTCGTGATCGAGCAGGAGCTCCGTGTCGCTTGCTACTAGAGCTGGTCTCTGACACCATCTTGTGTACGCGACTGCCTCCAGATCAGCGACCGCGTGTCGAAGGGCGAGTCCCAGGACCTGAGCGGCCCCGCGATGGTCGACGTCCTCACGCAGACAAAGCGCGCGAAGATCACAGTCGTCGCGCAAGCCGTTGTGCCGGACGAAGTCGCGCAGATCCAAGCGACCGTGAAAGCCTGGGCCGACTCGGACGCAGTCGACCTCGTGCTCACGTCCGGCGGCACTGGCTTCAGTCCACGCGACGTGACGCCCGAAGCGATCAAAGTGCGGCGTCCTTTTGTCCGTTTGTACTGACAAACGCGGCGACTGACACCGCGTGCGACTGGATATTGTACAGGGCATTTTGGACAAAGAGATCCCAGGATTCGTGCTCGCGATGCTCGAAGACGCGCGCAAGATCACGAGCAAAGCGATTCTGTCGCGTCCGGTCGCGGGCATCCGCGCGCAGACGCTGATCGTGACGCTGCCGGGGAAGCCAAAGGCCGTGCTTGAGAACTTTAGCGCGATCGAAGACGTCTTGCCGCACGCGCTGCACCTCGTGCGCGACGTCCCGCACGAGCACCATCGCGCGAACCCATCGTCGCTGTACACGTGAGTGAGGCCACGCGAGTTGGATCGAGATGGGACGCACGTGTACCTGGTCAGAATCGGAAAGGGTTTCATTTGTGTGCGCCTAGAATCGTAAATGCATGAAACTGGAAACGGCTGCAATTGGGTTGAAAACGTCGTGGTGCACTTTGATTCGCTGAAATGCGAGTGTGGCTGTCACATGGTGTCTAGTTTTGCAAGAAATGCGATTCTGCTGCACGCATTTTTGCAATTTCGCAGACTCGCTTGACTGGACTGCGGCTCGCGCCTCGCAAGCAAAACCACCGATTGCGAAGAGGGGGCGAGCGAGCGCCATTTGCTCAGCCAGCGCTCTCGCACGACAAGCAGTAGTAGCTCCGCACGCAGCACGATGGCGTCGAACCCCGCTGACGATCAGGTGGAGCTCTTCAAGGTGAAGAAGCTCATCAAGTCGCTCCAGCTCGCGCGCGGGTGCGTCCTTTCCTCCTTCTCTTTCGATTGCTCTTGCTCGGCTGCACGTGGAGCTGCGCACTGTCGCGACAGCACTGCAGCAGCCTCCTTGACAGCCATGCCTAGCCACTAACGCTACGTACGCATCTCTCTCTCTCTCTCTCTCTATCCACGTACGCAAATGCAGCAATGGCACGAGCATGATCTCGCTCATCATTCCGCCAAAGGACCAGATCTCGCGCGTCTCGAAGATGCTCGCGGACGAAATGGGCACGGCGTCGAACATCAAGTCGCGCGTGAACCGCTTGTCGGTCCTCGGTGCGATCACGTCGACGCAGCAGCGCCTGAAGCTCTACAACCGGTGCCCGCCGAACGGCTTGATCATCTACTGCGGCACGATCATCACGGACGAAGGGAAGGAGAAGCGCGTGAACATTGACTTTGAGCCGTTCAAGCCGATCAACACGTCGCTGTACATGTGCGACAACAAGTTCCACACCGAAGCGCTCGGCGAGCTCCTCCAGGACAACGACCGCTTTGGGTTCATTGTCATGGACGGTAACGGCGCGCTGTACGGCGCAGTCGCTGGCAGCTCGCGCGAGATCCTGCACAAGTTCTCCGTCGACTTGCCGAAGAAGCACGGGCGCGGTGGTCAGTCTGCGCTGCGTTTCGCGCGCATTCGGCTCGAGAAGCGCCACAACTTTGTGCGCAAAGTCGCGGAGATGGCGACGCAGATGTTCATTACGAACGACCGGCCGAACATCTCGAACCTCGTGCTCGCGGGTTCTGCTGATTTTAAGAACGAGCTGAACGGCAGCGACCTTTTCGACAAGCGTCTTTTGGACATTGTCGTCAAGGTTGTCGACGTCTCGTACGGTGGCGAGAACGGGTTTAACCAAGCGATTGAGCTCGCGGCCGACACGCTTGCGAACGTCAAGTTTGTGCAAGAGAAGAAGCTCATTTGCAAGTACATGGAGGAGATCGCGCTCGACTCGGGCAAGTTCTGCTACTCGGTCGGCGACACGATGAAAGCGCTCGACCTCGGCGCAGTCGAGACGCTCATTCTCTGGGAAGACCTGCCGCACCACCGCTACACGCTCCGGAACGAAGTCACGGGCGTCGAGACGTGGAAGATCCTGTCGCCGTCGGAGGAGAACGTCGCGTCGAACTTTGTTGACGCCGAGACCGGCGCGAAGCTCGAGACGGTCGAGCGCGTGCCGCTCGTCGAGTGGTTTGCGAACAACTACAAGCAGTACGGCACGCAGCTCGAGTTCGTGACCGCAAAGTCGCAAGAAGGCGCGCAGTTCTGCCAGGGCTTTGGCGGCATCGGCGGCATCTTGCGCTGGAAGGTCGACTTCATGGAGATGGACTACGAGTTTGACGACGACGACGACTTTGACGAAGACGCGTTCATGTAAGAGTAAGTATAGGCAGCTGGATGGTCCTCCGCGGACAGCGCTGCGCGCGTACGCCAACGACGACGGCAGTGCCGATCGACAGACGCTACGGGCGTGCGACTGCAGATGCCACGCGCACGCGTTGAGTCGCGTGCGTGGAGCTGCTCGTGCGTGACGTCCGAGCACGTCGCGGACGCATCGATCGTCTGTCCGTCCGCTCTCCGCGTAGAGTGACGCAATCTTTTCCTCCTCTCTTCTTTTTGAGCACAATACACGGCCCTTCGTCTCTTTCATCGCGTCTTGCCTCTTTGTAGGCGTGTCTGTCCTTGTGCTGATCGAGCGACGACCTCAAATGGGAGATGTCACTAATATGAACGACTACAATGATGTAGCAGAGTGTGTGTCTCGTCACTAATCAAGAAGCTGAAGTTGCCATTTGAGCCATTCCGCATTCCTTGCAGCAACAGCACGACCGATGCACGTGACGCAGAGCAGCAGCAGCGCGAGTGCAGGCGACGCAAAGACGCACGTGGCGCTGCATGAGCCACTGGATCGGTACAAAGCGACAGTGTTGCGCCGTGAGGTGTCGCGTCTAAAGCTCAAAATCACGTCGCGCAGTGGACCTGGAGGCAACGACCACAAACGCGGGTACATGGCGCTCATTCGAGCGTATCGACGCAGCAACCTGTCTGAAGACAACACACTCGTGTGCGTAGGCGTCTGCTTGCTACTGGTACATACACACAGTGCTGCTGATGCCATGATGCTCACACACCGAATGCTTGCTTGCTTGTCTAGTGCTCGAGCTGCTGCAGCCGAGCAGCAGCGCAACGCAGCGCCATCGTGCATCTCGAGAGATGCAGACGCCGCCAACAGCGACCTCGACGACAGCAGTGCCACAGACAACGAGTCGAGTCCAGAGCACGCGTTCGCAGCGTCCAGTGTGCTTGAGACGCGGGACTCTCCACTGGATCTGCTGTACCAGCATGGCATGCACGGTCTTACTCAATACGACCCAGAGCTCGCACGTCTGCAGCGAGAGGTCGTGCAGCAGCTGCTCGCAACTGCCCGGCTCCAGTTCACGATCCAGCAAACGCGGTTCTTTGAAAGGCAGCTCTGCAGCTCGAAGCGCGAGATCCAGCGTCTACACGACGAACTGCGTCACGTGAGCGCGAATAGCGTGGCAGCACGCGAGCTCAACGATGAGCTCAGCTACTTTGTTCAAGAGAAGCGCTGCGCGCTCGAAGCTCTCAAGTTCCAGCGACAGCAGGAGTGACTGACAGTGATACAAGACAGCGAAGCGTCGAGTGAAGTCGAATCGATGGCAGTGGAGGGTATGCGTTTGTTTGGGTCATCTACTGTCTCTTCATGCTGTCCATGCGCTGGTCGCTTGGGTGTGGTGCTCTATAGTGTACAAAGGTGCTCTAGGGGCTGCTGACGCTGCTGAGCTAGCGACGTTTGCGTGATGGCGACGGATAGACGCTTTGACCGCTCTGGACGTAGTAGTAGCCGTTCGAATGGCTCTGGCGATGGCCATTCAGTGGCACGGCCGTGACGACGACTGGCTGCACGTACACAGGTCCGCGTCGCCCGTCGTGGCGGCACTCGCGGCGGCGGCTGCGGTTGCTCGGCTCGGCTGCACTGAGGCAGCAGACGCAGCACATGTAGCCGCAGAGACAGCCGCAGAGATCGTCGCACATGACTGGTGGAATGGAGGATTGCTTGCGTAGGTAGCTTGGATGGAGACTCGCTTGTTTGTGCTCGTGCGGTTGACGAGCTGCGGTCGAGTGCAAGCGGATTTGGGAATGAACGGAAGCGGAATGGACGGAAGCGAGGACATGGCGGTGTATCGAGTGTAGCGAGGCACACGAGTGTGTCCAACAGCTCCGAGTCTCGCCAACAGCGTCTTGATTCAAAGATGCATGTTGTGAAAAATCCGATGTCACCTCGGTTAGTGTCCCACCGAATGTGCGACGTGCGCACACTTGGCTGTTGTAAAGGCAATGTCCATCATGTGGGTCACATGGAATATGTGACGTGTGTTGGACGTCCTCAACCGATTCTCAAAGCAACACGATGGTGGCTGTCTGACTGCGCTCTTCTTGCCGCTCGCTCGATCGACCCGATTCAAGCAAGGTACGTGCGAGCGCGTGTGGACGCACTTGCAGTCACACGTCCGTCGGTATGGACCGCAGATTGATGTGAAGAGTGTGATCAACCACACAGAGCTGTCGAGGTCCAGCGACCCAAGTGTATCGTCTTGCTCAACAAGCAGCAAGCATTCTGTAGTATCTGTCACGCTTGGTGGTGCTGTGCTCGATCCCAGTCGGTCGTGTACCTCAACATAAGAGCTCGTGCGGCGTTACATTGCGTGACGACCACGACTTGTGCGGTCTTGGTGAGCGCTGCCAGCAAACGGTCTGTTCTCGGAGAAGCCGCTCATGTGCTCCCACGATTCGCGAATGCACTTGTTATCGTCTCGGCTCTGCGAAGCGGGTGCATGGTTGGTTGCATGTTCACGTCCCCTCGTCCAGGTCGTTGTGACAGCGATCACGATACATACTGCAGTTCGCTTCTCCAGCACGATCACGATGCGTTCATCGCGACGAGTGCCGTGGAGTGAGTGCATGAGTGAACTGAAATGGCTACATTAGGTGCACCCCACAGTCTCGTTTCGGTGCATTGCTCGAAGGAAGCCAGTCGAGCTGCCACGACATCCTGGCGTCTCGGCAGCGTTGCGCTCATAGCTTGCAGCGCGATTGCTGGAACCATCGCTTCGCGTTGCTGAGCATGCACGCTCTTGCGCTATCCATCCACTGCTAAGCATGTGCACACCAACCGATTGCAGTGTGCTGCAGACATGAGCAGAGCAAGAGCGAGCCAGCGCAACGCGAGCGACGTCACGCTGCAGGTAGGCGGAGGAGCTGACCTGCATGCAGGCATGTGGCGTCGTTGGGGTGTTGGATGCGCCGTAAGAGCGACGACGGCGACGAACGAGTGGTTGGTTTGCTCCGGGTCGGAAGAGAGCTGCAGAGTTCAGTCAGGTGGACAGTCACTAGAGCACCCTGCTGGGAAACCGGCTGGTTTCGTGCCACGTTCTCTATGGCGCTAGTCAGATCCCAGCGCCGTCGAAGTTCCGATCCATCGAGTTCCAAGTTCCCAAGCTCGAGGCAGTGGCCTTGCCCAACGACGACGACGACGATGTTGCTGCCAGTCCGAGCTTTGGCTCTTCCAACGCATCTTCGATGCCCGCGAGCAATCGAATGCAACCGACTGCCTCGCTCGAGCTTCAAGCGCGCAGCGTGACAGCACCGGCGCTGTTGGCGTTATGCGGCGATGAGGTAGATGTCTGCTCCTGCGCTCACACAGTCGCGCTTTTTCGAACGCACTCGCGGGGAGTTCAACCCTGGCGCGCTGAAAGCCAGCCTCGTACACGCCTCGAGGGTTCGAGGGCTCGCCGACTCGGTCTGACGCCTTCCGTGCGGCTTGCATTTGGGTGCATCGTACTCTGGCAGGACCTCCCGAGTCTGCGAAAGATCGGGACAACTGGAGCTCGTTTGGGCGTTCGCGAGTCGACCTGGAGAGATCCGTGACGCTCCGAGCCGACGTGTGTGGCCACGGCGATGTCATGCCATGGCGAGAAGATCGGTGACTGCCTCCTGTGCGCCAGGCAGGCAGGGCGATCAAGGACTCGCAAGGCAGTTTGAGGCATGACAGTCTGAAGGCGTGAGGGATGTGGTTCAGCTCCTTTTCGCGGAAACCAGCTGGAATCGCATTTCACCACTAGTCATTCTACTTTTATAGCCGTTATCGCTTCAGTACTAGAATTTATTTTGAACAGATCTCGCATACCACGAGCAAGCTAGTGCTGGAGGCGCGCAAGTGCTTGGGCTTGGGCTTGGGCTTGGTCCACGCGCGCCATAGACGTCCAGTTGCTCGACGCCTGCTCTTGCTCTGGTGGTGCGTCGACGACTCGCGCCGCGCGCCAGAAGAAGGAGTTCGCAGCGTCCAGTCCGCCACGCGCTCGCTCGCACAGCGCACACAAGGTAAGGCTTGCTCGGCGCTGTTGTTCCATCCTGAATAGTGGCCTCGCTCGCTCGCCTCTCGTCGCCTCGTCGTCGTCCAATTGTGCGCGCGGTCCTTCAAACAAGCACACCACCTCCTCTCAGCAGCGACGACAGCAAGCACGCACGACTCTCGACTGCGCAGCTTGCTACTGCTGCGTGCTACTGCGTGCCGATCGCCTACAGCTCGTCGACGGCGTCGCCAGCGGCGCGTACTGTCTACTTTGCCTCCTCGGTTGCGGTTGCTTTGCCTTTGCCTCGTGTGCGCCGACCCCCACCCACCCTCGCGCGAACAAGTAAACAAGCCGGCAAGCTGACAAGTGCAAGCTGACAAGCAAGAACGTGCGCACACACACACTCGCAACGAGCAACATCTTGTGAGCAAGTTCTTGCATCACCACAGCGACGACAGCAGCAACGCGCTCCACCTTGTCCTCACAATGCCAGAGGTGCGTCTCCACGAGCAGCTCCGTCACACATGCGCTCACTCACTCACTCATTCACCTCTCGCTCGCGCTCTTTCTCTCTTGTGCGCACCACGCACAGAGCTTGCTGTTTGCAACGCCTTTGCCAGCGTACGTGTACCAGAACGTCGCGTTCGAGGCAGCCGTGAAGCTTGTCGATGGGAACAAGACCACCATCACAGGGTACGTCCACGTGCCTCACTTGCGAGCTCCTCTATCCAACGCTTGTATGCCCACCGGAGAGTCTGCTCGTGTGCGATTGCGATTGCGACTGCGACTGCAGTGTCGCCAAGCCGCTCGCCGTGACTGTGCGCTTCCACGACTCGTACGACATCGTCCTGGACCAGTCCGACGTGCTCGAAGTCGTGACGCCCGGGGCCATCGACCCTGTCACTGGTATCGGCCGCGTGAGCGTCTTGCTCAAGACGCTCTCTGCATCGCTCGACGCCCGTGCGTTCTGCCTCGAAGTGCGCGTCGTCGAGAGCAGCAGCAGCAGCAATGTCGAGTCGGTCTTCTCACCGCCCGTCAAGGTCGTGAAAGAGAAGTTCCGGATCGTGCAGCAGCCACCTGATGTGTGGTTCAAAGACGAAGGCGGACGCGAAAAGTGCATGACAGTCACGCTCGTGCTCGAGCCAGCGCCTGGCGCTGTGATCGAAGACCGCGTCGTACGTCCCTGGAGCTCCTCGTCTCGCGCCTGGCTTGCTGCATGTGCGGACCGTACACTGACTGTCGCAATTGTCCCCCTATCTGTGTCCACACGGCTCGTTCGGATGCATAATTGTGCCCCAGGTCCCGCTCGCCATTCGCCTGCTGTACGAGTCTGGCACTGCAGTCGCCGCGCAAGACATCTTGCGGCTCTTCCCGGCCTTGCGGCCGAACATGTCGCGCGGCCGCGCAACGATCTCGTTCCGCATCGACGACGTCTCGAAGAACCACCAAGGGCAGTCGTTCGTGCTCGAGGTCGCGCCCGAGACGCAGGAGTCGTCGCTCATGTTCCAGGACATTGCGCCCGTTCGGACGTCGGCGATTGCAATTCGCTCGAAGCGCAACAAGCGCAAGCTCCAAGCAGCACGGCCGTCGCCGCGCAGTGTCGCAGGGACGCCGCGCGCGAACCTCATGACCCTTGCGCCGCCGACGGCGCAGCCAGCGCCAATGATGATGATGATGCCGGTGACGACTGGACCAGGCGCAGTGGGGCCGCCGCCAGCGCAGCGCCAGCGCCGGATGCTCGTGCACGGGACGCCGACGAACACGCAGTACGCGATGCTGAGCCACCAGCCTGGCTCGGGACGCGCTGCGGACATGGCGATGGCTGCGCAGCAGCAGCAGTCGGTCTCGTGGTCGAGCCACATGCACCACCACCAGCAGCAGACGCAGCAGCAGACGCACACGCCGATGCACCAGACGCAGCAGCAGCAGGCGCCCACGCCGATGGCGTCGCCGACTGCGAGTGCGAGCGCCGCAGTCGAGTGGAAGCTCGCGGGCTTTGAGATCCACCCCGACGGGTCCCAGAACGTCTCGTGTCCGATCTACCGCTGTCCGCACTGCAAGCGCCTCCACGACGTCGAAGCGATGTCGAGCGGCATGGCCGAGCACAGTCCCCAGTGCGTCTTCTCGAGTCTGCTCTACCGCTCGCAGCTCGAAGCCGCCGCCGCGCAGCAGCAGCAGATGCAGCAGCAGATGCACATGGCGCAGTACCAGCAGACGCAGACGCAGCAGACGCCAATGTCACGCGCTGGGATCAACCCGTCGATGCCGCCGTTGGACACCGAGCTGCTCGGTCCGACGCCTGGGTCGTACGCCGTCGAGACGCCGAGCGAGGCGTCGCCCAAGACGCTCGCGATGATGCACCAGCGACTTGGGCAGTCGACGATCTCGCCGTTCATGAACCGCGCGCCAACGAGCGACGATGGAGCGACGAGTGTCTCGGATAGTGCGAGTCCGCAAGACAGCGGCGCTGGGACGGGGGCACCAAGCGCCGCCGCGAGCAACCAGGGGAACCTCTTTGCGAGCCACGCGTTCCGGAGCCACATGGCGATCTCGGAGGACGCGAGCGGGCTGGACGCCAAGCCCGAGGCTGACGGACCCGAGTCGAATGACCCACTCGGGAGCGTCGCGTCCAACAACAACAACAACGACGGCGACGGCTCGAGTACGAACGCCAGCAGCCTCGCGACGCCGCTCGCAATGGACGACAACACGGTCACGCTGTCGGTCGGTGTTGGCACGGCGCTGTTCCACGAAATGTCGAGCATGGGCATCAGTCTGGAGCAGTTCGACAAGGCGAGCGGGGGGTTCACGCCGCTCGGGGACTTTGGCGGCTTGGGCGACGAAGACCAAGTGTTCTACATCCTCGCGCGCATGTACACGGACGCGCAGAACCGGAAGCTCGGGCTCCCAGCGTTCGACCAGTTCCAGCGCATGGTACGTGTGTGGGTGTGGATGTGGGTTTTATGCGTGGGTTTTCTTGCTCGAACCCACATGGGTTTGAGCACCAAGAGTGGGTTTGCGCCGCACGTCGTGCTCACACTCACACTGTCTCGGCATTTGCCATGCAGCTTGGGTTTTACACAGAGGCGCAGAACGACGCACAGACGCAAGTGCTGTTCCACGCGCTCGAGGACGTCGGCGTGCCGGAGAAGGAGCAAGTGGACATCACGAACCGCTTCACGCTCGAGCTCCAGCAGCACTCGGACGCCGTGCACTCGCTCCCCAAGTACCAGCACAACCTCATCATGCTCCGCGAAGACGCGCTCATGTACTACTGGAGCCAGTCGCTCCAGTCATTTGGCGTGAACTAAGAGCAGCAGCAGCAGCGTCAAGAGCGATCGAAGAGCGTCCTCGAGCGGCCTGCCTCGAGCGGAAGGGCAAGCGCGACTGGAGCGCTCGCGGGCCGACCGACGGACCGATAGCATGTGTAGCGGACCTAGTAGCGTATTTTACACACACGTAGCGTTTCTCTTGCGGATGTACGCCAAGTGGGTTTTAGAGCTGCTCGTGCTCCTGACGATGGCATCGACGCGAGAGCTCATGCGCCGTCGTCGTCCGCGTCGTCCGAGCCCAGGACGTCGAGGCGGTAGATGATCACGCGGCCGTAGAAGTCCGTACTGCGCTGGAAGCTGATGCGCAGCGCAGTCACACGCGACGCGGCGCACGCGAACTCCTGCAGGTCGTTGGCGTCCTGCGGCTCCACGTCGCAGTCGCGCACTGCTTCCCACTGCTCGCTCGCGCGCTGCTTTGCGTGCACGATGACGTCCTGACCGACAAAGCCGCCTTGGAACATGATCGCAATGCGCGCAATGTGGACGCTGCGCTGGAACTGCAGCAGGATCTGCTGCGGACTGCCCTGCGCCGAGTTCCAGCACGTCGTGACGTCCGGCGAGAGCATGTGCTCGGCGCCATACAGCGTCTTGTTGCGGTCGAGCACAGACGAGACGCGGCACGTCGTGCGCGGGTCGCGCACGAGCGACTGCAGTGACGTTGCATCTTGTTGCGGCGGTGGCGTCGCGGCTGGCGTCAGAGCAGCAGCATCCGCAGCATGGAGCTCGTGGTCGTGGTCGTGCCCAGCCATCGTGTGTGCGTGTGCTGTGCGCCAAAGGTTGTCAATCAAAGTGACTGTGGCGTTATGATTGCAGCGTGTACTGTGCTGCTCGCATCAACTACAGAATAGAGTGCATCACATCATAGTAGATTGCATATCTAGAATGCATTGTTGCTGATTCGCATCCATACTCACTCCAAGTCACTCGAACTCCGCCCCCACTTCCTTCTGGAACATCCATCCGAGCCAAAGCCAAAGAAGCTCAGCAGCAGCAGCAGCAGATCTTCACGCCGAGCAGCAGCAGCAGCACCTCTAGCACCACTAGGCAGCATGTCGAAAGCTCTGTGGGCCCCGGTCAAGTGGGCGCAGCGCAAGGACTCGATCTACGTCACGGTCGACCTCCCCGACGTCAAGAACGAGCAGGTCAAGCTCACGAACACAAACCTCACGTTCAGGTCCGTCCTGCCCGCGCTTCTCGCTCTCTCTCTCTGCGTGCGTCTGTACGTGTCTACAGTCAGCACTGACCGACAGCCGCTGCCTCTGTATCGATGCCCATGCGCTTGACGCGTCCTAGCGGCACGAGCAACGGGCAGCAGTACGAAGTGACGCTCGACTTCTTCAAAGACGTCGACGTGGACGCGAAGGAGAGCATCTGGGCCAAGACCGACCGCAACGTGCACTTCCACATCGTGAAGAAGGACGGCAGCGCCGACTTCTGGCCGCGCCTGCTCGCGGACAAGCACTTGGAGAAGACGAACGTGTCGGTCGACTGGGCCAAGTTTGTCGACGAAGACGACGACGAGGAGCAGCCGAGCGGCTTTGACATGAGCGCGCTCAGCGGCGGCGGCGGCTTTGACATCAACCAGATGATGGCAGCGCAAAACGCCGGGCTCATGGACGAAGGCGAGAGCGACAGCGACGACGAAGCGATGCCCGACCTCGACGCGTAGAGAGAGAGAGAGAGAGAGAGAGTGCCGTCTGTCGGTGTGCGCCATGCGTCGTACGTAGGAAGAGAGCAAGCGAGCGAGAGAGAGAGAGAGAGCAATGGAATGAACGCCAGCGTCCTAGCGCTCGCCCATGGCGACGGCGTCTCGCTCCCAGTCGACGCGCAGTGCGCAGTCTCTCGACACTGCGGACACAGTGCGAAAGCCGAGACTTAGTGGATTAAGATGTCGCCTCGCCCCTCGAGGCGCTTTGCATTCATACGCACGATACACTTATGACGCGCTTCCTACGTCGTCTCGCCCGACACCAAAGCACGCGCGACGCCACGAGCCGAGGCTCAGGCCGCGAGGCAGAAGACGCCTTTGTCGCTTGGGTGCTTGCGGAAGCGCATGTTGGAGAACAAGATCTTGCGCACCGAGGACTTCCAGACCGGCGACTTGCGCTGGTCGCTGCGCCGTATCAACCCCCAGTCAGTCAGTCAGTCAGTCGAAAGGGTCCTAGGACCCGCAGGCCTCTGGAGGTCCTCGTAGGAGACAGAGCGAGCAAGCGAGCTACGAAGACGCACCTCTCGAGCTTCCAGTTGAGCTGCGACTCGTACTGCGTCTCGACAAAGTCGCAGATCTCTTTGAACGAGCCCTGCGCCACACGCACGCCAGTCGGTCAGTCCATCGGTCGCGCCGCATCCGTTCGACTGTTCTCGTGCGCCGATGGCGACGCACTTTGCGGTTCGGCAGCACCGTGAGCGCGTGCGAGATCATGTCGCCGTACGTGACGCTCGCCACGGGCTTGCGGTACTCTGCCGTCCATCATCCCACACACACACACGAGCCACGAGCCATGAGCCAGTGGCCTGGAGCACGAGCACCAGCAGGAGGCGCCACCTGGACGTACGGTTCTCGGGCACATCGAGCGGCTCGTCCTGCGCGTCGCACGTGGGGCAAAACCACGTCTCTGGCGGGTCGGTCGACGGGTCCAAGCCCACGCAGCCCATGTGGTACCAGTTCGACCGGTCCGCGCACGTCTTGCTGTCGCACGCGATCATGTTCCCATGGCTCGCGCCTCTGCAGACGCAGTACACGCGCGCTTTGCGCTTCTTCTTCTTTTTGCCGTCGCTCTTGCCGTCGCTCTTGCTCGCTTTGCTCGTCTTGGGCGACGACGACTTGCGCTTCCGCGGCGCCTGCACGTGCATCCGAGCGCCACTGTCAGTCCCAGTGCGCTAGCATCCTCACTTGCGTCCTAGGCGCGTCCTCCTCGGCAGGCGACAGACCGCTTGGAGCTCTGCGTCGTCGTCGTCGTCGTCGTCGTCGAAGTCGTCGTCGTCTTCTTCGCCGTCGTCGTTCGGGTAGTAGTCGTACGCGCTGTCGCGCTCGCGCTCCGGTTCGTTGTCCGAGTCGCTCGCGCTGCTCACGGCGTCGTAGGCGAGTGGGCGACTGCTAGTGGCAGTAGACTCAGCGTCATCAAGCGACAGGTCCTGCGCCTCCTCCTTGCTGCTCTTGAGCTGCGATGGCAGAGGCGCCAGTGAGCGGCCACAGGAGCGAGGGCGAGGCACCAGACACAACAGCAAAGAGCTAGAGCGTACGTAGGAGACGAACGATGCGATGGCTGCGCGCTCGTCGGCGCGCTGGCAGTCGTCATTGAAGTGGCTGGCCAGATGCATCCGTCAGTCCACGCAACTAGAGCAACGCGCGTCGAGTCGGAGAAGCAGTAGGTCGTACCGCGCAACTGCAACTGCGAGCTGCTCGCGGGAGCTGCCTGGGACCTCTGGGATGCGGTGGAACGCCATGTAGCGCCGCAGTGCGTGCGTCTTGCGAATGCGCAGCGCAAGTACCACAGAGCAGCGCATTGGATCGGGTGTTAGATCCACTCACACGTGCACATACACGCGCATGGTACACGACACAGTAGCAAAGAGCTGCGCGGGTCGATGCACGCACTCGCAGTTGCGTAAAGTCGACTGCAACGTTGAGCGGGTACTCGTTGCGCGCGCTGTGCGTCACGCGCACCGACTGCGTAGTATCGAACGCGCTGCTGCGCGGTGCATCTGCGCTTGCGAGCGTGCCACTGGCACTGCTGCTGCTGTCGATGCGCTCGTCGCGCGTGGCAGTGCGCACGACGACTTGCGCCATGGTCCTGTTCTTGCTGCTGCTGCTGCTGATCGATCGCTCGCTCGAGTGCGTGTCAAGAGCTCAACTGACGCGGTAGATTGCCATTTGTGCCCACCGCGTTTGCACAAATGGGAATGTATCAT
>JAASFT010000595.1:0-16196 GCA_023333885.1 Globisporangium parvum
CACGACCGATGCCAGACGAGCAGCCAGTGATGAACCAGATCTTGCGCGTAGCAGCGATCGTGGTTGGAGTCGTGGCCGTGGTCGCAGACATGATAGAGAGCTTGGGTGCGCGTGCGCAGGACGTGGTCGAATGGACAATGAACACTTCAGCAGCTCTTGGTGGTGCTTGCTTGTCAAACGAAGGAGATGGGCAGATTTGCTTGAAGACCGTGTTGTGGTATGTGACGACCATGTTGGCATTGGCGTCGACAGCGTGCAGGGCTGAGTTCTGCGAGGGTCGTGTGTGTGCATAGCGTACAGCCGCGATGAGTCGTCGCAGAGATCGCACCAAGCAATGCACACTCACACACGCGCGCGTGGACACTTGGATGGCCAACAGATTGAGTTCGCATGCACTTGCTTCACGTCACTCTCGCTCTCTCGCTCTCTCGCTCACTGACTTGCTCTCGCCTCCGTGCTTCACGGCGCGATCGCGCAGCGCGGCAGCACGCCTTTGGTCTCGAGGTCCGCGATGAGCTTCTGCGACAGGATGCCGCCATTGAGGCACCCACCGCAGTGGTGCAGCGCCACGACCGCGTTGTCCGACTTGGCGATCACAGGCGAGCCGGAGCTCCCCTCTTGCGTGTCGATGTAGTACCCTGCGTCGTTGCCGCCGCACTCACCGGCTGTGAGACTCTCGATGCGTCCAGGCTTGCCGCTTGCGGTCCAAGCGATGCGCTTGCCCTGACCAAGTGGATGCTGCGGGATGTACACTTCCTCTTCGAGCTTCGGCCCACTCGCTCGTAGCTGGAGGTACTCGCCGACCTGTGCAATGAACGACGAGATGTCGCTCTTCGTGTCGTTGTCGCTGCTGAGCTTGATGAGCGCGTAGTCGAGGTCCGTCGAGACTGCTGTGAGCGTCGCTCGCGTCGCGAGGAGCCGCCCAGGACACGCACCGCGCTCATCGCACGCCTTGGAGCCGCACATCGACGCTTCGGCAAAGAACTCGACGTACGTGTTGAGCGCGTCGAGCCAGTTGCGAATGCAGTGCTGGTTCGTGATCACGTGCCCCTCGCACCCGAGCAAGAAGCCCGTGCAGTAGGCGATGTTCATGCTGTTGTCTTTGCGAATCGTGAGGCGAGCGACAGCGCGCGACTTGCGGTAAAACGTCTGCTCCTCCGGCGAGCTCGATTGCTCGAGGCAAACGGCTTCTTTCGACTCGTCTTCGCCGCACAAGCTCTCGTTGTCTGTGTCTTGGTTCGGCCGTGGTGTCTTGGACAGAGCGTCTGTCGGAGTCACTTGCGCTTGCTCGGTCTTGGCACTGAGCTGCGGGAGTCCAATCGCGAGCTGGTTGGCTTGTGCGGCTTCTGCCTGCTTCTCGACTGCAAAGACCATACCATTCACCTCGACACCAAAGCACGCCAGCGGTACACTCTGTGGTGTCGTCGTGGCAACAGCGACCGACGAAGAGGTCTTGGGCTGGTACAGCTCGAGGATGAAGCCATCACCGACGATCGGTGACGAGAAGAAGCCCCCAGTCGTGTTCCTGCCGGCGAGCACTTTGGCATCTGGCGAGCTCTTGTCCACGTTCTTGGCGCGCAACAGGACAAAGTCGGTGTCTGGGAGGTGGAACGACGTGAAGTGGAGCGTGAAGACGCCTTTGCCCTGTCCAAAGTCAAACAGCATGCGGAACGACGGTGTGTCGGCGCTGCCACCGCCGTTGTTGCTGCTCATTGCCGCATAGTCGGAGAACGCGCAGCCAAAGCCAAAGCGCAGCGACACGTCCTTCCCGCCAGCGCCATCGACACTCGAGGTCTGGAGGCTCCCGAGTAGAGTGACCAAGGCGAGCGCGACGACAAGGTCAGTGAGTCGGTGGCCACGTCTCTTGAAGCGTGGCTGGCTGTTTGTCATGCTCATGGCTCTGCTTTGCTCAAGTTCGCGCGAGTCTCGAGTCTCTTGCGATGCCAGCGAGATGCTGCGAGCACGAGGGAAGTAAAGAAGTGAGCAAGGACTCGGCGCACAAGCGCCACGCAAGTGAGCGGACTCGACTTACAAGACTGCTACGTGTTGCTGGGTCGAGACGATGAAAGCCAGTCTCGATCGAGGAGAAGGCGACTGTGACGACGGTGGAGGAGAATGCACTAGAGAAAGACTAGCGTGCGCCAAGAAGAGTGCAAGGCACTGGTGTTCGTGAGAAGACAACAGAGAAGGAGAAGTAGAGGTGTTGCTATGAAAGGAATGCACAGGGATGGATGGATGGATGGATGGATGATGGATGGACGTGAGGCGACCTAGAGATCGCGAATGGCCATCAGATCGCCGCCTGGGACTCGAAGAGCGATTCGACAGGCTTAGACCTCGTGCTTCTGCAGCATCTTGGCAAACTCTTCGAGGTCGATCTTGCCGTCGTCGTTCCGGTCCATCTGGTAGATGAGCTCACGCACGTCGTCGTGGTCGAGCGACTGGCCGAGGGTCTTGAAGATCGCAATGAACTCGTCGACGGTGATGTAGCCGCTGCCGTCGGCGTCGACCATGTGAAAGATCTCTTCAATGAGCTCCTCTTTCGAGTGTGCGCTCTCGTGGATGTGGTGGTGGCACCAGTTGTAGAACGCTTCAAACGTGATCTCCTCTTGCTCCGCGTCGCCACACACGAGGTCGAGCATGAGGCAGTTGAGCTGCTTGTCATCGAGCTCGTGCGTGATCGCGAGGAGCAAGTTCCTCATCTCGTCGCGCGACACCGAGCCCGAGCCGTCGGTGTCAAAGAGACAGAAGATCGAGTTGATGTCGCGGCGCTCAGCCTCGAGCTTGTTCGCGTCCGTGCGCATGTCCCGTGTCGCAGTGTACGTCGCCAGTGGTGAGAGCGGCGGCGACCGCGAAGGCGAGCTGTCACCTGCCTTTGGCGATGACGTGGCCGCGCGCGTTGACATGGACGACGACGCGGACGACGCAAACTTGGCGAATGACGAGCGACTCGAGCGATTCGAAGCGCTCCCGGCTTTGTGGGCCACGAGCGTTGAGTACTTGGCCGACGACTCGTGGAGCGACGCGGTGATCGGGAGCGTGACCTGCGAGCTCCGGCGCACGTTCTCGCGCAAGTAGATCTTCATCTCGGCTACAAAGCGCAGCGTCCGCAGTGTCTGACGGGCTTTGAGGATGCGCATGACCTTGGCGATCACGCGCGTCGCTTTCATGTGCTCGACGTTGAACGCGTAGAGTCCGTCGCGCGCGATGCGGAGCGACATGATCGTCACGACGATGCTCGGGAGCACAAAGAGTGCGTCAAGCACGAGGATCGCGAGCCAGTTGTGGTAGACCGAGTGGATCTGCGACGCAGTGCGGACGAGGAACGTCGCCAAGTGCATCGCCGTGAGTAAGAATACGAGACGCGTGGAGAAGAGCGCGAGGAGCACGCCGTTGCCGCGGCCACCAAGGAGCATCTTCTGCTGCTTTACGAGCTCGGACTCGGACATGTGCAGCCCGCCGCCTGGAAGTGTGTCAATGTACGGCGGTGTGAAGTCGTCCTCGGTCGTCTCGGCGGCTTCGAGGATCCACGTCTTCTCGTTCAAGTCGTAGAGCTCGAGTCCATTGCGTGCGCGCCACTCGTTCTTGTGGCGCAGGCGCTCAGCATCTTTCAAGAGCCGCGGCGGCGTGAGCAAGCGGCGCATGCGCACGATGCGGCTGTGGACAAACTCATTCATGGCAATGAGCAGGAGACCGGCGAAGAGCAGGACCCAGACCTCGCCGTGCGGACCGAGTTGCCAGCAGAGCAAGAGGACCGCGACGAGGAAGACTTCGAGCGCGATCCACGTTGGCAAGTCGATCTCGATCAGACGGCCCATGACTTCGCCCGAGATGATCGAGAGGTACTCGTGAAAGGGGAAGCGCAAGTCCGGATTGCGCTGGAACTCCTTTGCAAGGCGCTGCGCCGTCTCGCGGTGCGGATGGTTCGACCGATAGTCCATGAAGCGACGGCGGAGGGACATGTAGATGACTTCGCGCCGCGCCTTCTGCGCTGCCCAGATGCGCGAGAGCGAGAGGCGTTCGCGCCACGACTGCGGTGGCTCTGTGAGCAGCACGTACTCGCACATGATCGCTGGGACGTCCGATGCGCCGCGCTCAAACTCGCGCCACTCGTTCTGGACAAACACACCGAGCTTCAGTAGTGCACAGCAGAGCACGAGGAAGATGACGATGAAGAGGAAGAGCCCCATATGGAGCATCTCGATCGTCTCTTGGAGCTTCTCCTTCTCGCCCAAATACGCGAGCGAGAGGCGCGAGAGCACGTCGAGCTTCGTGATCACGAAGAGCAGGAGACCAATGAAGCCGAGCGTCGTGAGCTCACTGAACACTGTGTTGATGAACGGCATGTTCATCTCGTCCGTTGTCTCGCGCAGTATCTCCGTGAACTGTAGGCGTCATGGGCATTGAGCCGAGCAACACACAATAGTCTTAGTGAGCGACTGTAGTGACCAGCGCCAGTGCAGAGCAACCAGACGCACCACTTCAAACAGAATGGAGATGACGATCAGACACGTGATCGTCACGACCGCCACCGCCGCGTCTTTGCCGCTCTCGTCTTCCTCTCCTTCGCCTCGCTCTTCTGCGTGTTCGCCTGAGCTCGTCGTGGCGCTAGATGCGTGTGTCTTGGTCGCGCTCGCACCTGGCGTCGATGCAACTGGCATCGAGTCGGCTGGCGCTTCCGACTCGAGCGCGAACTCCGCTCCTGTGCAGAAGCAGCACGCAATGTGAGCGACTGCAGTCACACCGTCCCGCAATGCAATAGAGAGAGCGAACGCACCGTGAACACCTGAGCGCGATGGTGACAAGAGCAGCAGCGCTAGTGCCATGGCGAAGCAGACGCAGAGGAGACGCCATTGCAGCCGTCGCGGCCCCGCCATGCTGTTGCGAGTGCTTCCGGCGCGTCGACCAAGCCGTACTCTGCTGAGCTACTGCTGACGCGTGTCTTGCTGAATGGCGCATGTACACCACCGGCGCAATCTGCTAAGATCCTGCTCGAGAGGTCGCACCAACCAACACCCGACGTCGCTTCGTGCAAAGGGTCAATTGTGATGGTGATGAATGTGAGGTGGCACTCGGGATGTCAAACCAGCGTGTAGCCACTTTGCCAGCACTGCTTCTTCGACTTCAGGAGGTCTCGAGAGGTCGAATCCATCGCCTGGTGATCGCGGTGAAAGAGCTGTCGCAATGCCGGCTCCATGGGCTAGCGGCTCGAGAGTGAAGCCTCGCACAATGCTCGCGATAGGATCGCAGAGCGTGGTCCTCCAGGACTGGCACAGCAACACACACTTGGAGCCACGAGCATAAACAGTGTGTACGCAACCGCTCAAGAGCTCCACGTCTCAAAGCCGTGTGGCTGGCATTCGATTGCTCAGTTCAAGGCCCTCGAAGCTAGCATGCCCTCACTAGCGAGCGCTCGTTGCGGACCGTCTTCTCTCGTATCTGAGTCAGATCGCGCGCGCTCATTGCTGCAAGCGACGCTCGAGCACTCACAAGATCGGGTAGACCGACTTGGGGCCGACCACGCCGCACGTCCCAGCGCCAGGTACGCCGCGCTTGAGACGGATGTAGCCGCTCTCGCCCCACGCCTCGCCCCATGAGTTCTTGATCTTGAAGAACGGCGTCGCGGTGCCGCTGCCACCGTAGCCGACTGCGAGCACGGCGTGATCGAGCTGCGAGCTCGCGCACGCCGACACGACGCCGCTCTTGTACTGCTTCCACGTGTTGTTCCCGGCTGCGACGCCGACTGCGACTGGGCGGCCGCTCAGCGCTGCAAGCAGCCCACCTTCCGACTGCGGCACTCTGCCGACTTGCGTGATCTGGACTGGCTCAGGCGTGCAGCTCGATGTCTCACAGGTCTCCGTCTCCTGCGACGTCCCCGAGACGTACGGGTACGCGTCCGCGAGACAGATGCCGCGGCTCTTCTGGATGTAGTTGAGTCCGTCGCCTGGGAAGCCGCCGTCACAGCCGCCGGAGACCGAGTCACAGCTCAGCACTTGCTGCTCCGAGAAGAGCGTGAGCGGGTGTCCTTTGAGGCAGTAGGCGCTCTCGAGCGCCGCGACTGCAGCAAATGCCCAGCACGAGCCGCACTGGCCCTGGTTCTTCACAGACGCCACGCAGCCGGACGTGGTCCAGTCCTTGTCGCCAGCAGCTAGCACCACGTCGGCCGCCACAACCGCCTCCACGGAAGCAGTCGCGTTTGCCGCAAGTGGGTCGTCGCTCAACACGGAGCTGCTGCGCGCGAACGACTTGCCGAGGAACTTCGCAAACTCGTCGTCGGTCATGAGCGAGAACGGCGAGTCGGTCGAGAAGACGGCGTCAGGGTTCTGCGCCTGCACTTGCTCGATGTGGAGCTTCGTGAGGAAGAAGCGGCGGAGCTGGTCCTCCTTCACCTCTTCAGCCGTCAGCACGTGCGACGTCTTGGCGAGCGGGAGGAAGAAATCGTGCTGCTTTGCGAACACACCGGCAGCGCTCTGCTTCCACGCCAAGAGCTCTTGTTCGAGCACCTGGCGTTCTTGGAGGAAGCGCGGCACGTGTGCGTCCGAGAGCACCAGTGATGTCGCCGCAGCAGTTGTGTGCGCAGCAGTCGCTAGGAAAGAGAGAGCGAACAGCGAGGTCTTCATGATGATAGCAGAGGCGGAGAGTGAGCGCGTCGAGAGGCTGGGAGGTCGTAGCGAGGTGTGCGGGCTTGAATGCAGATTTGCAAGTGAGCCGAGTGAGCCGCGGCGCTCCAGCTCGAGTAGCATGCGCTTGTCTCCCTCACTAGCGCGAGTGCGGCACGAAAGACTGGCATGGCTCAAAGCAAGCGCAGCTGCACACCAAATGCGCAGCTCGTACCAACGTCAACCACGCAGGTGGGTACGCGCTCATATGCTGAGTGAGTGCGAGTCGCTCCGTCGCGCTTGCTGGGTCGATTGTCGCGCTTCCGATCGTCACACGCGCGGATCAGATGACACTTGCGCTAATCGACTGGCGTTAGCGCCGCCATCTCCAACGCCCTCGATGCGTGAGCCGGCAAGCTGACGTCTGCAGTGGCTCGAGAAGCGTGCGCGTCTAGCAAAGCGCAGAACTCCGTGCGGCTGCGCCAACACGCCTTCCGAGACTGATCATGATGGTGATGCGTGCGGGGAGGCTTTTGTCCTCCTCCTCAGTTCGCACTGACGCCTTGAACACGTCCGGTCCAGATGAGCGCAGCGCTCGTGCTCCCTCATCCTTTGGCAGTTGCCGCCCAAACGCAAGCACTGGCTGGCTCACACCAGGCGCTTCACCCACGCGGTTGAGGGACGTGCCGAACGACTTCGTGTGCCGCAAACACCGGCTGATACGCAGCTGCAGGGTCTGTGCTCGCTCTATCGCGCTCGATGATCAGCGCACAGACACTGGGGATCAAACCAACGCGCTGACGTCGGCCGCACGCGCGCTGCGCCGACTACGTCCACGAGCTTTGCAAACACGAGACGCTCGTCTAGAACCACGTCGTGCGCTTCGCTCTCGTGTTTGTGCACGACTGCGCCGGGTCCACTGGTTGCAGCTGCTTGGAGCTCGTGGAAGCTCCGTCCGAGCACCCAGTCGACGCCTTTGCTGTCACGGCAGAGCGCTGTGACCTGAATGTACGCGACGGCGCTGGATTCGTCGCGTGGTCGCTTGTCAGTGCAACGTCGCCCAGCTGCACGCGGCTTCTCTTTGCGGCGCTTCTCACGAGGCTCACTCGCTTGCACGAGCTTCTGCTGCAACACAGTCGGGCAGAACGTGCGGTCCTGGACACTGAAGATCGTAAAGCCGCCCAAGGCGTCATCACCCACCCCTGCTCTCTCACTCGTGTCTACAGCGTCCAGTGCACTGCTTGACGGTCGTTGCGGTTGTTCTGGCGGCAGCGAGAGCGCCACGGACGAGTAGAGTTTGCACGGCAAGCTGGGACAGCGCTGCTGGCGTTCGCACTCGTAGCACTCTGCACCTGGCACGCGTGTGTGGGTCTCGCACGTACTGACGTCCAGTAGACTCCGCGGCAGTCCGAGCTTGTCGTTCAAGTTGCGACAGAGCGAGTACGCGCCGAGCCAGACGACCTGTCTTATCTTCGTGGCGTGTGGTGTCGCCATGCGCTCTACTGCTGAGTTGTCCTCTGCACGCGCCACTGAGACGTCAGCGCCAACGCCGTGGACGTGTGTCATGTGCCTGTTTGGTCAGAGCGCAGATAGTGAAGTGAGAAGGCGATTGACAGAGAGAACGAGAACATGGGGTCTGATCGTCCACTTCTTGCACACGGACCGCACCTCTGGAGCTCTCGCCGCGTGCGGAACTCAACCTGTTCGCAGCCGACGCGACTGCAGCGAAAGTACCCGACCATGTGCTCGAACTTTGCGTGCGTCTCGCGGTTCCACGGACTCTGCGGCGGCCAGTACGCGTGCATGTACTGATCTGTCTGCGGCGTGCCGACGGCCAAGCGGTCTTTGTGCTCGTGCACAGTCTTTTGGTGCAGCCGCGCAGCTTCGAGCGACCTAGATGGTCGCCACAGAGCAGCGCTGTTATGTAAGACTCGTGATGGCAATGGCGAGCAATGCGCTAAGACTCGATGGCTCAAGGTAGGAGACAGGAGAGCTAACGCAACGCACGAGAAGCATCGACCGCAAGCCGGGTGGCCGCATACAAACGCACGGGCATTGCGCGTCGTGATCTCCACGATCTCTTCGCGTCGGCGCTCTTTCGGCAACGTCTGCCAGCCAACAGTGAGCGAGATGCAGTGTCAGTTGGGGACACCAGCGGTACAGCAGACGGCGACAGAGACATCCAGCCGCACCTTCAGCTCGTAGATGAGTCGGTGGATGTCTTGCGACGTCTGGAGCCGCTTCCCCATCTCGTCAAGAGCCGAGTCGTCGCGAACCACTCTGTCGACGGTCCGTTCGCGCTTGAGCAAACCTTCGTCCGTCGTCTCAGGACGCTGGTCACCACGCTCGTTCGCATACTGCTGGCCAACGCGCTCGCCCGACGCATCAGCGGAGCGCTGGAAGCCGAGCTCGATGAGACGGCGCTCAATCGTCGCCGCGCGCTTTGGCTGTGGCTTGTCGCTCGCCGCCGCGTCGTCTCGGAGCTGCTGCACAAACCCAAACTCTCGCGCGTAGACCTCGAGCGCCGGTGTTGCCAGACCCTTTGACGGACGCGCAGACTCACTGACGCTATTGCTACTGTTGCCGCTCAGCGAGCCATGGCGCACTTCGTCCACCACATGCATCCACGCAGTTGTGAGCAGTGTCGAGTTGCGAAAGACAAAGTTCACGAACGCGCCATCGTCAGCGAGCAAGTCGCAGCCAGCTTGTGTGTCGCGCAAGCGCGCGGCAATGGCGCTGACACTGTCGAGCGCGCGCTCGTGCTTGAGATCGTCGACGACGAGGAACCTCTGCTGCTCACGCTGCCTCGTGTCGCGAATGTCTTTCTTGAGGTCGTTGATCGCCAGCTGGAGCTGTCTGCCAACCGCCGTGCGTCGCTCTGGCGGTGGCTCTGTCAGATCAGCGTGTGTGATCGCTTGGAGCCGACTCGCTCGAACGCGCTGCTCCGTGTAGATGCGCACGCCATGGATCGTCACGAGCACCTACTCACG
Source organism: Globisporangium parvum (assembly GCA_023333885.1). Taxonomy (NCBI): domain Eukaryota; phylum Oomycota; class Peronosporomycetes; order Pythiales; family Pythiaceae; genus Globisporangium; species Globisporangium parvum. The sequence continues at coordinate 9,590 of JAASFT010000595.1, forward strand.
CGAAGACAAGTACCACTGTCAGCTACCAGATCCAGAGGACAGCGACGCACAGCCGCATAGTGACTACGAAGACAGGACGTACAGGGTTGTACTCGACGTCAAACGTTGTGACATCACTGCCATCAGTGTCGCTCTTGCTGCCGCTGTGGATGCGAACGACTGTCGCTTGCTGATACGCTGCAGTGCCTCGCTTCCGCGTGTTGAACACCTTGACGCGCACAGTCGCGCCGACTGGGAACAGCGCTTTTGGCAGCGAGATGGCGTCGGATCCAGTCGCACGCGCTGCTTGTCGACACTCGTGCGCCCTTGATACAGCGCTGTCAGATGTCGACCACTGCTTCGCTAGCGGCTGTTGGTCGCTCTGCTTGGTCCGTTGCGCCAGTGCGGCGAGTCGCACCTGCTTCTTCTGCACGCGCTGTTCGTGCGTGAGGCTCCACGCGCGCAGTCCGTCGCGATCTTTGATCAGGTCCAAGATGCTCTGGTACTTGTACGCAAACCCGCGCGCAGCTTTGATGTCATGCACGATCGGCATCATGTGCAGTCGCCGGTCGCTGCTGTAGCCATGCGACGGCAGCACAAAGCCGTAGCGCTCTTCCCCGACCGTCATGCTGTCGCTGCTCTTGCCGCTCGAGTCAGTCGAGTCGATGCCGATCCACTCCCAGCGCCGGAGCATGTTCACCCACTTCTCGTTCGCGTGAAGGCGCGCCACGTGGCCACGGAAGACGCGCTGGATCGCAAGACTCGCGACCGACATGCGGACCCGACGGCTCGGGTACGCGTACGAGTGTGACGGCTGCGCGAGCACGACGGTCTTGCCATACTCCACGCCACTTGTCGGATTGATGAAGCCCGTGATCGTGAGGACACCAGGGTCATCGCGCCACATGTGCCGCGTCAGCCAGCCGCGCACGCGCTTCTGGATCGCTTGAGCACTTACGTATCCCCTCTTGATGCGCTCGTAGCGCTGGTGGCGGCGCCACTGGCGCTGGATCTTCGTCGCGCTCCAGAACGTCTGAAGACGCAAAGCAAATGCACGCGCGCGTGCTTCGCGCTGTTTGCGCCACCGCAGCATGTGCGCGCGGAGGAGCCGCCGCGCACGCAGGCGACGGAACGCCGTGAGCTTCTCCTCCATCTCGCGCAAGTTCGCATCGGCTTCGCGCTGCAGCGCCTGCATGTACGCCATCTCTTCGCGGAACGCCCACGCGAGCAGGCGCTGACGATAGCACCGGTAATTGCGCTGCAGCCGCTTCGCTGCGCGTAGTCGCCGGCAGTAGAGGCGCGCGAGGCCGCCGCGCACGATGCGCTGGATCACAGGCACCGCACAAAACACGTCGTCGTGCTCGTGCTTGAACCGCTGGCGACCAAGGTACCCGCGCGTGAATCGCTGGAGTACTGAGCACGCGCGCATGCGCTTGAGTGCCGCGTGCTCGTACCGCAACGCGCGCACACGGCGACGCGCGCGGTTGCCGCGGAAGATGCGCTGGATGCGTGTCGCGACGACGCGAGCGCGCCGGAGGAACTGGATGCGCCAAAGCCCCTCTTTCAGCGCCATCGACATGGGGTTTGGACTCTCGAGGACTGCGGACACGGTTAGCGCTGCTTGATGCATCACGAGCGCAGCAAGCGCCGACAGCGCTCGCCTCACGATCGACTCGGACAGTGAACCGAGCGCGCCAGATCCTACGCGCTGCGTCAAGTCGATCGTTCCAGAGTCATCGTCGTCGTTGTCGACGGGAGGTGCGTACTTTGGTGCGAGCGGGTGGCGCGTGACGACTGCTGCAAGCGGGTCGCGATGGCACTCTCGGATACCTGGCACGTCGAACTCGGTGTCGACGAGCACGCACGCACCACGCGCTTCGTAGCTCAGCGTGCTTATGTGCGCCTCGAGGTGGTTCCGGCACATGCCAAAGATGTTGAGGCGCTCGATCGCGGGGCACGACTCGCCGTTCTTGCTCTTGCGGCCGTACTCGCGGATGCACCGCGGCGCGTGGTAGCCGCAGAACGACAAGTACGCGCCGCGGAGCGTCGGGTGCATCACCACACGGTTCGTGCAGCGCCAGATGTACGCTTTCTCAAAGTGCTCTTTCGTCCACGTGCACACACTCGTGGCAGTGAACGTCGCTTGGCCTGCGGCATCGCCACTGCGCGCTCGGCTATTCGTCCTCCGGAGCATGTCGCGCTGCACATCACGTCGGAGATCCGTTGCGCTCACGCCTGGGACCTTCACAGCCATGACGCGCGGCGGCGTTTTCTGCAGCGTCATGCGCTGGGATGTCGCTGTCGCTTTGTAGCAGTGGAGACACAAGCCAAACTCGTTCGGGATCTCGATCGCGCGGCTTCGCTCCATCGGATGGTCAGCGCATGTGCACTCGCGTGCGTGCCAGTGGCAGAAGCGCTTCGTGACTGCTGCTGAGGGCGATGGGTCACTTGGCGTCGCGGCTGCCGTCTTTGCCTTTGCCGCCTTCTTGTCGACTGGGACGTCGTTCGTGCAGCCGAACGGCTTGCCGCCGATGCGATCTCTACCCGTCCCAGGAGTGTTCACGAGCCCCATCACAGCGTTAGTGTGATGCGTGGACAGATCGACCTAGTCAAGCGCCTTCAGCCAAAGCACGACAGGTGTACCTCCACGCGCACTGACTCGCGCTCGTGTCGTCTTGCAGCAATGGCGTCGCGTCACCTCGTGTGCGCAGCACGCCACTCATTTCCAGCGCCATTGCGTCGTGGAGGTCGCCAAAGCGCGCTTTGAGTGCGTCTTGCGCGCCACCATCGCGCTCGACACGGCTCTTCACGGCGGCATTCGTGCTCACGACGCCGCGCTTCCATGTCCATGTGCCCTGCGCCGTTGCGTCGCGCTTCTTCTCGTTCCACTCTGCGAGCGTGAACGCGTCTTCGCCGTAGCCTTCAAGGGCGTCGCGGAGCATGCGCTTGCCCTTTGTCTTGGCGCGCGCAGCCGCGAGCGCAGTCGACATGGTTGTGCTGCGCCAGCTCCACCTGTATCCGGCACGTAGCAAGCAGCAAGCAGCAGACGGCTGGCGACGTTGCGTATGGCCATCACGAGCACGATTGGCGATCAGTGCGACTCTTGGCGCTCGTCACATGCCAAAACGGTCAGCTCCGCACGAGAAGGCAGGACGCGGTCGGATCGACTGCGCATGGCGAGCGCATGAGAGAGAGAGAGAGAAGTGCGCGAGGGCGTCGAGCCGATCATCACTTCGATAGTTGTGGCTCGCTCCTACCGCACTCGCTCAGCCGATTCGCCGCACTGTGCCCGCGACGCCGTCGAAGCAGAAGTAGTTGCAGATCGGCTCGTCTTTCTGCGAGATCGCCTTCACGATCTCTTGACCGAGGATGCCAGCGAGGATGGCGCACACAGGCACGAGATCGACGCCCGAGACTTCCGCGAGCGAGCTGCTCAAGTGTCCCAACAAAGTCACAAAGACTGGGGTGTGAGTGAATGCGGTGCGATGGTCCTCAAACAGAGAGAGAGAGAGAGAGAGAGAGAGAGAGACTTCAGACGAACCTCAGCTCGGCTGGCGCAAAGAAGTCGCGCGCAAGGCCGTGCGCTTCGAGCTGGGACTGCGCAAAGGCGACAAAGCCGCTCACGTCGACCGATGCGTCGGCACTCGCGCCGTTCTGCGCGTTGTACTCCTGCAGCACTGCGAGAAGCGATTGCAGTCGTAGCACCAGCAGCCATCAGCTACAACGTCCGCACCAACACACCAGTCCGTACAAAGCAAAGCAAATGGACGTACGCTGGTGCTTGACGTAGACGCGCGGGATCTGCGGTCCACGCCTGCGCGTGCTCTGAAGCGAGCTCCACTTGACAGCGTGCGCTTCAGCGAGCGACGGGAACTTGAGTGTGAAGACTGCGTCGTTCGCTGGCGCTGGCGTCGATGCAGTAGCGCTCGAGCTCGGCGCCGAGCGGCGGTACAAGTGCTTGCCCAGGTCAGCGAAGACGACACCGTCAAAGCCAAACGAACACGCCGTGAAGAACGCGATCGACCGCGCGCGCGCGAGCGCATTCACGCGCAGCTGCTTCCGCAACCAGGCGCACAGGACAAGACTCGTGAGCACCACTTTGGTTGTGGAGAGAGAGTACTTTGACTCACGTACCTGCGCGTCGGCGTCAGCGCCGATCAAGCAGATGACGCTGAACTTGTGGAAGAACTCGTCTGGGAGCTCGCGCAGTGGCGCCGTCTCGCACTGCACCTGCACGAGCGGATTGAGCTCTTTTGCTTTTTCCAGACCTGCTTCAGCGCGCTATCACGTGGAGCGAGCATGAGTGCGAAGAGAGCAATGGACGTGTAGACAGCCACATCAAGGGTGAGACCACGCGCATTGGGGCAGTGCAGTCAACTTGGTGAGGCACGTGAGGCAGTAGGAAGGCAAGGCAATACACACGTACGTTCTTGCCGACGTCGTTCTCGAAGAAGAAGAACTGCGTGTCGACAGCCGACTGCGTGACAGCGCGCGGGTCGTGCACAGTCACGTTCATGCCTGAGAGCACGAGGTTCTTCACGAGCTCGGAGCCGAGCGCTGAGAGCCCGGAGACGAGCACTTGGGAGCTCTGCAGGCGCTTCTGCGCCTCGACGCCCCAGAGCCGCATCTGTCGGTCGTACACAGCGGCTTCCGCGGCGCTGAACGCCGCGTCTCCAGTCTCCATGCTGCTCATCGTAGTTGGTGTGCTCTTGGTATGCTCTGCAGCAGCCGTCTGGCGACGAAGCGCTCTCGTGATCGCAGTGACCTGGTATCTCCCTTCCAGATCGCTCTTAACATTATTTAACATTATTAGATGTTAATACCGGACTTATACCGTGTGGACGTGCCTGAACACTGCCCACGAGAAGACGCAATGCCGTATCAAGCGACTCAGGCCAATCTGGTCAAGGCGGGTGGGCGAGGCTCTCCACGCAGGAGGCATTTCCCGAGAGTCATGATGTTGGCGGCGCCGTTCACGTCTCGATTCCACACGATTCCACAGTCGCTGTTCTTGATAATTTTCGCTCTGAAGAAGTGGCGAAACAACGGGACAAAAACACAAATAGATCGATTAGATTGTCACTCCAGAACAGTATTTAAACTGTAATCATTGTGGACTAATCAGCATCATGTGACAGCTCCACATACAAGTTTCTATACAAAAAATCGAGTCCATTTAGCATGTCTAAATCGTCTAAACCGTCCGGATCTAGAAGTTTGAAAGAACCCTAGAAGTTTGAAAGATGGTCGAGAAGATTGGCAAGACTGCGGTCGCACACCAGACTCATGTCCATCATGGCATTGCATCGAACGAGATGAGAGCTGCAGACGCTGATCCTCCAGAGCTAGAACGTCTTGAGCAGTGCCATGGCAACACATCGCTACAGGCTCAAGAGCTCAAGGTTGCCTTCCTGCGTCCGCTCCAGCTCGAGCGATGCCGCGCGCACTTCAGCGTGGCCCAGGCCGTGTCGCGAGCACCAGCTCTCGCTCCTCGTGCTCTGCTGCGCACCGGCTGGCAGTGGTCCGCAGCCTCGACGATCGTGCTGTCATCGCCGTCATCAGCAAGCACTACCCTGATCTCGCGGCACGCACACAAGCTCATCGCAATTGCTCAGTCACTCACAATTCTAGCAAAGCTACGCCCGCTTGGCATTCCTCAACGCACATCTCTGTGGCGAGCTGATCTCGAGACCTACTGGCGTCTTGAGCCAAGATGCAACGCAACTCAAGGCATTCACGTCGTTGGCATGGAGCTATGTACTCATACACACTATCAGGTTCTTGCATTCTCATGCACACCAGCTCACGCGGCAGCGGCTGCATTCGCGTGGGCGTGTGAGTACTTGCTCGCAGACACGACGAACAGACATCGCTCGAGAAGCGCAGCGAGGACGCGCTCTTCAACGTACGCGCCTTGGACGTTGTCGCCAACCGCTTCGAGCACATCGTAGTTGAGTGCGAGCGTGCGGCTCTCTTCGCCACTCGCATTGCCACTGCTTTCGTCGAAGGTCTGGATCGCAGGTTCGTCGCACTCAAACTCGGGCTCAAAGACGCTCAGGAGACGGTTCGCGTTGTCAAAGCCGCGACCAAAGATGCCTCGGTACGAGTTGCGCTGCGAGAACCAGCGGACGAAGAAGTGCATGAAGACGCCAAAACCAGTCGCGAAGTTCGCCCAGTAGCTCCCTCGTCCAGCGCTGTCTTCGTTCAGAATCGACGTGTCGATCAACCGAGTATTCAAGAGGCACTTGGTGACTTCGCTCAGCGCGCTCGGCCACGTGTGGAGCGTCACAGCGCTGAACAAGAACGAGTTGTCGTACATGTGCGCGCAGTGGTTCGGGACCGTGCGCGTCTCGGGGTCGTAGTGGTTCGAGCCGACGTGCACAAAGTGCGTCAAAGTCACGCCACCGACTGCTGCAGCAGCCGTCTGGCGACGAAGCGCTCTCGTGATCGCAGTGACCTGGCATCTCCCTTCCAGATCCTCATCCGTCGTCTCGAGTATGTTCGCGCGCGGCATCTCGCACTCGTCCGAGTCGTCGAACTCGAGTGCGATCGTCGCGCGAGGCAGTCCTTGTTTGTGGAACATCTCGGCGATGCACGTCTGCGTGAGCAGCGCGCCGAGCTTCACGCG
>JAASFT010000596.1:0-16177 GCA_023333885.1 Globisporangium parvum
AGGGGACTGGCAGTCCAACTACTATGATACAGAACTAGCTAGGTGTCATGCTGTGATGCGGGGAGGGGAGAGGTGGCGAAGATCGTGGCGACTCGGATGAGATCGTCGCGGAGCGCTGTGTCGTCGTCAGCGATGGCGGTACAGAGCGCATGTCGGATGTGGAGGCGGCGGCGGTAGTCGATGAGCGTCCACTGGCTGAGCGGGTCTGGCGGCGGCTCGTGCTGGTGCTTGAACTTGTTGCGGTTCTGCCAGATGATTGTGAAGACGATGCAGCGCGTGAATCGCGATGATGAATGGACAAGCACTGGCAGTAGTCGCGCTCATAGGATTGCAGGAGCAGACACCACGGTGTGATGAACAGCCGATTGCCTCGACTGCGATGCGTCTCTGTTTCCATCTCGTTCACACGATCACATGTGCACACACTTGGAGCGATCACGCACTGCTACTGACTGCTCATGGCGATCACGCGAGCGCAGAGGATCGTGTTGCAAACGCCCCGAGTGGTTCAGCGCGTGGCCACAAATCGCATGGCGTCACTCTCGGCTAGTCACTCGGCAACTGTGGTGCCGACTGGATGGGGAACGAGGGACGCTATCAGTCACGCTCTCACACCGCCACGTGCAGACACATCGGACAGCGCGAACGCCGTCGCTAGCATGCGCTTGGCTGTCTCGCCATTCGCGCATTTGCCGGGCAGCAGCGATGGCAATCGACTCGACATCGGCGACGACGAGCACCAGTGCGTCGACTGCTACTGCTGCACACGCACAGCAATGGACAAGCACGCTGCGGCACTACGCGCTGCGCCTCGAGCACGTCGCAGTCGACATCTCAACCGACCGGATCCTGTACCACCTCGAGTGCGAGCTCGAGCAACCGATTCCAGCAGCGCACCTCGCACACTGTGAGTTCCTCAGCCTCGGCTGGCCGCTCGGTGGCATCTGGAAGATCTTCAAGGTCGGCAAAGACCACCGCTTCGTTCACTGCCTCGCATGGCGCAAGACTGAGCTCAACCACGAGCACATTGAGGTCATGAACGACGAGCTCCAGGCGCGACAGCGCACCGCAATGCCAGACCCGCCGCTCACAATCTTTGGATGGAAGATGCAGCTCGGTGTGTGGAACGAACAGCGCCACTGGTTCCTTCGCGATGCGTTGCCGCCACCATCGTCGACTGAGCCAACAAGCAGTAGTGCGTCGGTGGCCACACCGCCGCTCGACGCACCTGTGCACGTCCACCTGCTCGCAGGACTCGCGCCGATTGAAGTGTACCTGAGCGTGAACAGCATCACATCGGTCGACACCGTCGCACAGACGTTCACTGCGGACGTGACGTGGGACGTCACGATCCCTGGCGTCACTGCGATTCGCGAAGACTCGGTTCTTCGCGAGCTCCTCGACATGCTCGAGTTCAACGAAGACGCGTTCGAGTTCACGAACGCCACGAGCATGCAAGAGGAGCGACCGATCACCACGATCCTGTCGTTCGCAGGCGCAGTTGCGTTCACTGACGACTTGGCGCCGCAGACGCGCGCGAGCGCAATGCTGAGCCACCTCACGTACTCGCGCCGGACGATCGCAGTCTTCAGTGAAGAGATGTCGCTCTACAACTTCCCACACGACCAGCAGAAGCTCACGTTCGCGCTCTCGCTCGGCACTGGCGTCCGGCAGTCGCTCCGCGTCGTCCCAGCGCCGGTGGAAGCCGGACGCTTTGCGCTCGACAACTTTAAGCTCGGGAACGTCTTCCACGTCGTCTATGACGACAAGGTCTTCCTCGACAGCGCGGCAGTGGACAGTAGCGCGCCGAAGAAAGCGCTGACGTTTGCGCTCATGCTCGAGCGCCGCAGCGCGTACTACCTCACGAACGTCGTACTCCCGGCTGCGAGCATCACGTACTTGTGCTTCTCGACGTTTGCGCCAGTCGACGACACTGGCGCGCTCATGGACACGAGCTCGCGGCTCCAGATCGTCCTCACGCTCTTGCTCACGGCCGTGACGTTCAAGTCTCAAGTCGCGTCGCTCATTCCGCAGGTCTCGTACTTCACGTCGCTGGACAAGTACGTCTTTGTGTGCTTCGTTGTCACGTGCGGCGTCACGCTCGAGAACGCGCTCTTCCCGACGCTCGTTCAGCTCTTCCCGACGTGGCGCGAAGACGGGCTCCTCGGCTTCTCAGTCGGCGCATTCACGCTTGTGAACGTTGTCTGGTGTGTTTACCTCGTGCTCTGGCTCCGCTTGCGATCGCGTCGCGCGAACGTGCTGCTCCAAGTCGAAGAGTACGTGCGCGTCGTCGCAGCGTCTGTGCCACCGAGTCACCGCGACGCAGTGCTGCGCGAACACCTCGGAGCGCTCCAGCTCAAAGACTGGGAGCTCCCAACGATCGCCAGCATCTCTGACACTGGCGTGCTCTACATTGAGCTGCCAGAGGACTCGCCGCGCGAGAGCAAGCGCACGCGCCACGGTGCAGGGGAGGTCGCGCACGAGCGCTTCCGCACGAACGCCAAGCAAGACGCATCGGCGATCCAAGCGCTGTACCGCAAGCTCGATCCATCAGCCGCAGCCCCAGCACTGGATAGCCCGTCCTTGGCGCGGCTCGATCACGCAAGTCTCGCCATGCGTGCAGACGCGCAGCAGCGATCGTCGAGCTCGTGCTTTGTCGTCCACATGCAAGACGAAGCCGACGTCGTGCCACTGCGTCAGAGTCTGACGCACTACCGCCGTCAGTCGCAGTCGTGAGGGCTTCATATTACTATCCTTCTTACGCTACGGGCTTGACCGTCTGAGCAGGTTAGCTACTCCGGCTTACCGTGTGAGCACGTTAGCTACTGCGTCGTGCGACGCAGCACCCGAGCTCACGCTTGTACGACTCGTGATCACGAGACTGCTACTGCTGACGCGTGAGATACGCTGGGCGAGGAGAGTCATCGGGAGTGTTCTGCGTCACGAGCAGGATGTTCTTGGCCGCGTTGATGTCGCGATCGTGCACGGTCTTGCAAGTGCTGTTTGTGCAGCGCAAGACCGAGTACGACGGACAACCGCCGAAGAACACGCCACCGACCACGTGCGGAAACTCGACACGCGAGAGGTTGGATGGCGAGCGACAGGTGGAGCAGCGTTGACTGGTGTAGCGCTCACTGATGTCAAGCACACGTGCGCACTTGCCGAACTCCTTTCTCAGCGCTTGATTGCTTCGTGGCCTCATTAGTTCCATGCAATAGTGTGTGGAGAGTAGGAGTGTCCGCGATGTACAAGTCCATTCAACCCAGATGGTCGATGGGTACATTTTCACCAAAACGAACTTGCGCCAGCTTGAAGCAAACAGCAAGCAGCAGTCGAGTGCAGATACCTCGTCCTGTCCGCCGTAGTGCAGAGCTGGAGCAGGTGCGTGCGCACGCGTGGAGAGCAGCAGGAGAGTCACGAAGCCGCATCTTGGGGACATCTCTAGATCTGTACAGCATTGTCTAAATCCATCGGACATCGTTTCTGAAACGTACAAAAAACAGACACGCGCTACCATATTTGACTTGATTTTTGTATTAAAACCTCCGCCAGAGGAACTTCATACAAACTTCAAGTAAGCGTCGGTGGTTATGTGGGCCACATAATTTCCAGCACTCACTTGAAGTTTGTATCGAAATCCTCCGTTGCTATGTTTTCTATTCGACAGTGATCATTGAACTGCAAGTCAATTGTCGAACAGAGGTTTTCTTAGTTATGAGTGGAGCTCACACATTAAGTGATATTTGCTCCGCCAAAATGAGTGCGAAATTCGACGCTTTCTGACTCGCGCTCTTTCAGTCGCACACAAAACAACGAGCTCAAGCTCAACGGAGCAGTTCGCCACATGCGCACGACGTGCTCCGCTGTCGCAGCAGCAGCGGCAGCAGCGGCAACAACGACCGTAGCAGTGCCGCTGCGGCTCGCGCACCACGCGCTGCTGCTGCTACTCGTGCTCTCTACAAACGCACGCAACGCAGTCACGTCGGCGGCGCTCGCGACTGCACCCAAACGTACGTGCAGGGTCATCTTGTTCTCGCACTTCTGCTTCTCGTTCGTGTCTGATCGAGTGCGCCGCATGGACGCCTGCGCTACTGCACTTGCGCTTGCGTCTTGCAGCAACAGACAAGCAGCGCATTGAGATCCGCGTGCAGGACTTTTCATTCAGCGGTGCGTTCAGTCACACGTGGCTCGGGTCTGTGGACCATGTCATGCGACAGACAGAGCGCGCTCTAGAAGCTCACGTTTGTTCTCCTATGACTGGCTATGCGCATGTGTGCATGTGTGCGTGTGTGTGCTCTGGTAGACGGACCGAGCGAGCAGCAAGTGATTGAGATCGAAGCGCAGGACATGCGAGGCTCCGAGATCTACGACGCCATCCTCGGTGGGTCCTCCAGTCGCGTGTCTACCTGTCGTCTGTGTGTCTGCGTCGCTGACGATGCGCTTGAGTATGCGTACGCTCGATCACGTAGCGATCGCGTTTGACAACAGCCGCAGCGACGCAGAGCCATCGTCGCCTGAAGACGAGCAGCTCTCGCATCAGGACGCACTGCTGCTCGTCGTGCTCGTGCTCTGCAGCGCACGACTCTTGCTCTACGGCGTCACGTCTTGCTGGTCGCTTGTTCGGCGCTGCGTCACGATCGACACCAGCTCTGCACCGTCTTCGGCTCCATCCTCAGCTCTCTCACCCGCCAAAGTGCTCGAACCCGACGCGTGGTCTCCGTCTCCAGCGCCGCAGGCGGCGTCCGAGCCGTCACCAGACACCGTCGCAGAGCGCTTGAGTCGCCAGAGCGCGCTCCTTCGCCTGTGCCACTTGCAGTTTGCCGTCTTGGCGGGGAAGCTCAGGCACGAGCTGAGCGACCAGGCGTCGGACGCCAGCGTCAGTAGCGACACGATCGCGTCGCTCCCACGGAGTCTCCTCGACGATCCGCTCGATCCAACGCTCGCTGACATTGTGCGCGTCCTGGAGCAGATCCCACTGAAGGCACGTGGTCTCTCGACCGAACGCATCGAGCGCCAGATGCGTCGGCTCGAGCAAGACGTCGCCGCGAACAGTGTCGACGTGACGCAGTCCGTGCCGCTGCTCCAGGACTTGTACACGTCGCTCCAAGCGATCCAGCACACGCTCGAGACGCGCAAGCGCACGCAGCGGCGGCGCCCGAGACGTGCCAACAGCCTCAGTAGCATGACTACTGCACCAGCAGCTGGAGCAGGACGCTCGAGTCCGCGCAGACGAGAAAGCAGCAGCAGCATGAGTGCGCTGGCAACCGACGCAGCCCTGCAGGACACACTGGCGCTGCCGCAGGGCTTCACTGCCGACATGTTTGCGTCGCTCGGTCAAGCGATGCGTCTCCAGACTGCGCCACGAGACGATCGAATAGCAAACGACGACGACGACGATGAGACCAAGCGCAAGCAGGACTGAGGACTGAGGACTGCGGACTGCGGACGCGAGTAGGAAAGAGACTGACGTAGGACAGTAGGACGTGAAACAAACACTCGCCCAAGAGACTATTTAACACCCGCATTGGAAAGAGTAATCGAGCTGTATTTGCACCCGTTTGTTGCTGATGGCTGCATCTGTTACACAAGTAGTTTGAAACTTAATGTGTGGTCCACGCGCGAAGAAACAAACTCAGTTCTTCCTTGCTTATTGCACTATACGAAATACTCCCTGCCCAGCCCAGCAACATTCGCGCGTTCAGGTCGAAGCTTGACGACAACGAGCGACCTGTGTGTGTGTGTGCGTGCGCAACGGCAGCAAGCAGCTCAAGAGACGGCCCAGCTGCATACGCGAGATAGCGCGGCGATGAAGCCCAGAGCGTGCGCGCGCAGAGTGCGCAGCAGACGCGTGCTCGCACTGCTCGCAGCACTCGCAGTGCTTGTAGCTCACCACTCAGCAGCGGAAACAGAAGGTGCGCAGCGAGCGAGCGTGCTTGCGCTGCGTAGAGCTGCTGCCGTCTCTGCTAGTGAACGTATGCACACGCGTACATAGCTCACGTGGCGCGCTTGTGCTCCTGTTGATGCAGCAGACGAGATCCTCGTCCAAGACTTTTCATTCGCAGGTGCGTCTTCCTCATTGACGTTCTCACTCACTCTCACTCTCGTCTCTTGCAATCGCAACGACAAGCGCTCACACTCTGCGATACACGTGTGCGTATGTCGTATGTATGCGCTAGACGGTCTGAGTGAGCGCCCAACGTTCGCTATCGAAGCGCAGGACATCAAAGGCTCGGAGCTGCTGGCGCGTCAGCCACTCGAGTCCGAGGTGTCCTCGGTGTCTCCTTCGCCTACTCAGACGCAGACGCAACCAAAGAGCTACCAAGACGCGAAACAGCCATCCACAGAGCCTGCTGTTACTGCTCCCGTCCCAGTCCCAGTCCCAAGCGCCACTACACAAGCGCAGGAGCTGCCAGTGCGACCACGAGCGCCAGCCCGAGACGCCTCAATGCCACAGAAGCCCAGCAGCAACAGCGCACTCGCGGCACATGCGACAGTGGCGGCAATGACAGCAGCAGCTGCGGACGCCGTGCTCGAGCTCTCGCCACAGGAACAGGCGATCGTCTTGGTCGTCGTGCTCTGCGGTCTCGCGCTCGCGTCGCTCGTGAGCGTCTCGGTCTACAACCTCGTGCGCTTTGCGTACTTGTACGTCCACGAGCAGCGCATGCTACAGCAGCTCGCACACGCACAGGACGCAGCTGCGCTGAAAGCAGTGCTCGCGACAACGCTGGCGTCTCGATCGACCGGTTTGTCGCAACTATTCCACACGATTGCAACCAAACGACTGAAGCACCTGGAGTTTGTTGCGACCGCAACCAATTGCAACATTCAGCTCTCGATGCTGAGCTTTGACGACGACGCGCTCGTGCTCAGTGGACTCCCACGCCATCCACTCACGAGCAGCAGCACGAGCAGCAACGGGTCGACCAAGACGGCGCCAATGGCGCTCGCGGACGTCCTCGCCATGCTCGAGCAGCTCTGCGGCACTGGCGACAGTGTCATGGCGGAGCTCGTACTGCTTGCACCGCGCGTCCCGGAGCGGTGGCGACCATCACTCGACGTCGCAGCGTGGCTCGCGACACTCGACGCGCACATGAGCACGCTCCACGCGCACAGTTCGCGTGTCCAGCACCTGGCGAGCCACATTGCAGACGTCCTCATGGACAAGCTCCAAGCTGGCGACGCGATTGCAACAAGCGCGCTTGCGCCGCTCTTGAGTGCGCTCCGCACAAGCGACGCACCGGTGGCAACTAGCAGCAGCAGCATGAGCACTCGCAGCAGCAGCAGCAGTAGCAACAACGACGAGCTGCGGTTCTTTGTGAAAGCGTTCGACGAGATCCACGAGCAAGAGCAGGTCAAGCTCGAGCTCCGCGAGACGATGCAGAGCTACTCAGCAGTCGCGACTGCTGCAGCTACTGTGACGACACCACTGTCGAGCAGTGATGCGTCGCTGACGGACTCGCTGCTGCACAACGGCAATGGCAATCTCAAGACACACCACAGCGACGATGACGACGAAGATCCAACTGACAGCCATCGCTCCTCAGCAGAGCTGTCGCCGCCCGCGTCGCCATCTCCGCTCTCGAGCGAGCGCGAGCATGAAAAAGCGCGGCTTGCGCGCAAGCTCGAGCAGTGCGTCGACCGCGCCGAGGTGCTCGGTGTGACGCACTTTGAAGAGGTCGAGCGCGCGCAGGACGCGCTTGAGCGCGCACGCCGCGAGATGTTCTGTGCGGCGGTCGTGAGCCAGGACGCAAAGGTGCTCGAGAACGTCGAAGCGCTGGCGCTGAACTTTGTGAGCATGGGTGCGCGCCGGCCCGACGCCGTGCTCAAAGCCGGCGAGATCCTCGCGAACCGGAGCAACACGCTGCTCTTGGTCTCGAGTCTCCGCACGATGTTTGACGAGCTGCGCAAGCAGGACGTGCGCAAGATGGACGAGCGCCGCAAGCGCGACGCCGCAAAGCTCGTGGCCAAGCGCCAGCGCTTGCGCGAGAAGTTCCGGCTCCAGCAGCAGCTCGTGGTCGAGACGCGCGACGCAAAGCGCCTCGCGCAGCAGCAGCGCGACCTCGAGCTGCGGCAGCAGCAGCAAGAGCGTGATGCGGCCGCGCTCGCGCAGCACATTGCACAGACTCGCGAGGCCTTTGTGTGGCGCGTGACAAAGGTCGACGTGGTCGTCGTGGTGCTCGTCATGGCGCTCGTGTTTGTCGATAGTCTCCGGCAACTGGCGTTCCTCAAGCCCGTGTGTCAGCCTGACGTGTCGACTGCACCGCTCGCGAGCAGTCGGTTCACGTCCTGGTTTGTCTTTGGCGGTGCGTCGACGAACTCGTTCAGCATCTTGGCGTGTCAAGTCGCGTACGGTGCCAAGATGGCGGCGCTGCTGCTGCTGCTCGCCCTCGGTGCATTCGTGCTTTCACAGCTGCACATGCTCCCCGTCGTGCTCCCCGTGCTGCTCGCACTCGGTCTCTACCACGTGCGCGCCGAGTGGGTGAACATGCTCTTGCGCGTGCCGCTCGTGAGCGTCATCTACGTATTCAACGCGAGCAGTCTCTACGTTTGGACCCGCTCGACCACAACGCCGTCGCAAACACCCGACGCCAGCAACACTGTCGACGGCACAGCTGCTCGACCTCGAACAGCTCGAGTGGCGAAGCGGTGGCTCATTGCTGCGTACGTGGTCTTTCCACTGCTGTCGCTCGGACTGAGCGTCGTCGTGGGCATTGGCATTGCCTGCGACGACCCACTGACGTGCGCGTCGACTGCGTACCGGACGCTCGCGCCAGCGGTCGTGCGCTTGCTCGAGCTCACGCGGCAAGCGTACGGCTTGTGATAGGGAGTAGGAACGTAGTGAAGCATAGCATAGGATGAATGGATGGATGGATGGACCACGTGCACTATGGTGAAGCAGCGAGGCAGACGAGGTGGTCGCGCGAGAGTGGCGTGTTGAGCGATGATGAGGTGCACTTGGCAGTATTGGCGTTTGATCTGATGACGCTAGAGCTGGCGCGCGTCCCGAGGCGTGAAGGCTGCTGCTGAAGAGCAGTGCAGAGAAGGAGAGCGAGAGAGCGTGCAGCAGCAGAGGATGGATGGTGGATGGACAGCGCTCGCTCACGTGAAGATCACGCAGAGCGCTGCGGCGATCGTGCCTGCCGCAGCGGCAATGCCGACGCAGATCGCAGTTGGCAACGACTGTGGGCTCGCGTCCGCTGCCTCTGGCGCCGCCGTGCTCGCAGCGTCGCTCAGCGCGTCCTCTTTGCGCTGCATCGGCGTCTTGGGCAATGACGCAGCACCGACGACCGCGACCTGCGGCTTCGTGTCGTCGCCACCTTTCTTCTTGCGGCGGCGCATGGCTTTCGACAAGCCCTTGGCAGCCGACGCTGTCGTTTGCTGCTGCTTCTGGTTGCGACGGCGCGGCGTTGCGACTTCGACCTCTGCTGCAGTGAGGCGCGGGAGCGTCGGGACTTTCGCGAGCACTGGCGCAGCAGGTGTTGGCGCTGGGGCTGCCACTGCCGCAGGCTGCGGCACGAGCGCACACGTGTCGTCGTCTGCTGGCTCGTCGTCTTCGGTGTCGCTGTCGAGCGGCGTCTCGAGCACCGAGTACGTCGGATCGTGGCGAAAGATGTGGTCCGAGTGGAGTAGTAGCGTCGTGACAAAGCACGCGCCGAGGTCACTCGGCGTCGGTGCCATCACAAGACGCTGCTGCTTGCTACGACTGGCAGTGGTCGTAGGCTCCGACGCGGGCGACGCGATCTCGATGATCGCAGCGTGGTGGCGACTTACGATCTTTGCAAGGACCTACACGAGCGGTAGAGCCACATACATACGCATGCGGACGTACGTGAGTCAACGTCCGCCCAGAAGGCTCCGCACCTTCACTCCGCACGTACCGTGTGGCTCGGGTCGCGCGCCGCGAGCTGCTTCCAGAACGTCGTGAGCGCGTCGAGGCACTCGCGCTGCTCGATCCGGAGCGAGTCAACGGCGTTCATGATCGGGTACAGCAGCGGCAGTGCGACGTCTTTCGCGTGCGAGCTCTTCACGAGGTACTCGAGCGTCGAGCGGACCATGCTGAACGGCGCGCAGCTCACGATCGGCGTCTGCACGAGCGCGAGGTACGTTGCCAACAGCGCAGCGAGCGTCTTGCACTGCGTCGCAGCTTTCACGCCTTGCGCTCGGAAGAGCCGCTTCACTGCACTGAACGCGTGCTTCTCCTGCACGACGCCGTCAAATTGGTTGCTCGCGACCTCGCTCTCGACGTACGCGAGCAGCAGCGCGTGCACTTCGCGCTCGAGCGAGCTCGCATGCGCGACAAAGTCTGCGCTGTGGTGCAGCAGCAAGTCGTCGACCACGAGCGGGTTCTGCGCCACGAAGACGTACAAGTAGAGCGCCAGGACGCGAATGAGGTGCAGCACCACGTAGCTCGGCTCGTCGACTGCGTCAGCTTTTGCAAACGACGCAGCGATCGCGGCGTGCTCATTCACAGCGTCGCGAGTTGCCATAGTAGCCACAGCGTCGCCGCTGCTGCGGCTGCTGTTGTTGTTGCTGCTGCTGCGGTGTGGGAAGCTCGCGTGTTGCATGTCGACGAGAGACGCCATCGCTCACGCGAGCAAGACGGTGGATGTGCACGCTGTCGCTATCACTGACTAGCGCGTGCGTTGCTCACGTACGTCGACGCGCTTCGTCGTGGATCGATCGATTGATCGACTGGCGCGGACGTGCTGCGTGCGCACACTGGCGCAAGTCCGGGAGTGCGTTCGATGCTGCTCCTGAGCGTGTGTGGCGGTGCGCGCTTCAACGCGGCGCTTAGAATAACAGTGCGATGCAGCAGCAGCAGTCGCGCGCGTGCGTCGCGTGCTGTGGAGCTGTGTGGCCGTCGTCGTCGCAGCGCCAGGAGTGCGCTCGTGGTGGTGCAGCCGATGCTAAGGCTGCTGCTGAACCTGAGCCTGTGGCTGAGCAAGTCGTCTCGAGCCTGTGTGTTGTGTGTGCCACACTGCGTCGCGAGCGAGCCGGAAATACATCGTGCATGTGTCACATCCCAGAAACCGAAACAGCAGTTCTCCGGACACCCAAATCACTGAAAATCGGGCTTGGATCTCCTCATTTTGGGCTCGCTTGCCTTCCTTGCATTGCTGCTGGCAATGTCTCGTGCGAGCGCTCGATGCGACTCTCGTGTGCATCGTGCAATCCGGACAAGCAGCAGCCGGTCGTGCGTGCCCAACGTGACTGAAGCCATCTCGTTCCGTCGTCTCTGTTCACTCGCTCGCTCGCCTATAGCGTCACGCAACACGCGATGCTTCTAGCACAAGTGCGAGCGCAAGTGCGAGAGCCGCTCCATTGCCTCTGATCCAACGCCATCCACGCGAACCTCTTCGCTGAGGCAGTTGGTGCGTTCGATCCTCTCGTTCACCCAAGTAGGCTCATTCGACAATGGGACCAATCTGCAGCGCAAGCAGCAGCCGCAACGCGCGTCAACATGCTGCAGAGCACTAGCAAGTCGCTCGCGAGCGTGTATACGCACCTCGCGACAGCGCCACCACAGCGAATGGGGGAGCACGTGCTCTTCCTAGCCGGAGCCGATCGTCGACATGGAAGGCGTGGCGCACAAACCTGTGGAGTACCCACTCACGCGCTTCGAGACGATGCATGACGGCATCCACGCGTGCATTGGCGCCGAGCTGATCGAGTCCACGACCTGCGCCAGAAGACCAGCACGATGTACTGTGAGGTCTCTCACTCCACTGCACGAGACCAGTGTAGTGCCAATGGCAATAGCAAAGTCGATGTCTGCAACCTCCCAGCCGATCACTCAACGAGCGCTGGCACCCAGTCTGTGATCGACTTTGCTCACGCTCAACGTCGCCGCGATGACCAAGCTCTCGCACTGCACCACGCAGTCTCGCTGGCATGTTCAGCGCCGAGACGTTTGTCCACGACACAAGTCACGTCGTACGTCTTGGGCGTGATCGCGCGCATTGTGCTGGCGCAGTGATGAAGAACGAGCCAACGAAGTCGCTCGCGTTGCTCAAGCGCTAGGACCAGAGGCGATCGACAGCGGCGCACCCGAGCCTGGAGACTTGAGAGGACGTCGTGATGAGTACATCGCACAGTGACGTAATCTATTTGTATCTTGCAGTTTGTATGGGAAAGTCCATTCGCGGCAGTGGGAGTGGTGAAGATCAGCATGCTGAGGCGAGCCAGCTGGTCGCGTCACGCGCGTCTGCCCACGCGCTCGGACTGCTCGCTGCGAATGCCGCCAATGCGTCTGTGTGACTGCGTCTGCGCGCGCTCGAGCAGTCCCGTACTCACTCGCAGATCGACCGGCTAGAGCTCCAGCATCTGCACACGCGCGAGCCGAAATGCCGCAGAGCAACCACAAGACCGCCTCCAGTGTGCTGAGCCACCCGATGCTCCTGAGCGCAGCTGGCGTCATGCTCGCGCTCTACGTCGCGCCGCCGCTCGCAGTTGCGTCGGTCGCACGCGCACTCGCTGCGTCCTACGTCGCGCTCGTTGTGCTCGACCTTGCGCTCACAAAGTACCATCGCTGGGCGTTCACGCCCACAACGCCAGCGCCGCAGCGGTACGCGCTCGTGACTGGCGCGTCGTCCGGCATTGGCCGCGCGATCGCGTTTGAGCTCGCGAAGCAGGGCTACTCGCTCGTGATTGCGTCGCGGACACTCAAGACACTGGAGAAGGTCCGGTCCGAGATCGAGAGCCTGTACGCACCTGCTCAAGTCCTCGTGTGTGCCTGTGACCTGTCGACACACGACGGCATCGCAGCGCTCGTGGACTTTGTCGTCTCAAAGGAGCTCGTGGTCGACATCCTCGTCAACAACGCCGGCGCGTCGCTGTCAAAGGACTTTGTCGACTTGAGCCCGGCCAAGATGGAGGAGATCCTCACGCTCGACGTCGTCGCAGTGGCGAAGCTCACGCACGCGCTCGTGCCAGCGATGGTCGCGCGCGGCGTCGGACGCGTGCTCAACATCGCGTCGACTGCGTCGTCTGTGTGCATCCCCGGCTCGCCGCTCTACGGCAGCTCGAAGGCGTTCGTGCTCAACTTTAGCCAAGCGATCGACTACGAACTGCGCGGCACGGGCGTGACGGTCACGTGCTTCTGCCCTGGACCCGTCCAGACGAACTTTGGCGCTGCCGCCGACTGCGAGCAGGCGCTGTTCTTCAAAACGCTCCCAGTGCTCGACGTCCACACGTGCGCGACGCTGGCGCTCACGACGATGTTTGACGCCGACGGCTACGCGTACGACTCGGTCCTGTCGTACTTCATTGCGACGACGATGCGCAGTGTCGTGCCGCCGCGTCTTGGGCTCCTGTTTGGCGCCATGAGCTGGGGCCCTGCGAGCAAGATCTTCGCGCACATTCGGCGCTAGGCGCTTTGTGGTCGGAGCGATCGCACTGCTCGACTATGGTGCAGCGGCGCTGCCAGCAAACCCATTGAACAAACAACCAGCTGCCTTCACTCATTCTTGACACCACGCTTCAGCATACTCTCTCGCCAACTACTTCACCATTGCCCATGCGCGCTTGGGCTCGTTCATACTCACAGCCGCGACGAGAAGCCCGACGCGCGTCGGCAGCACGCTCCGGAAGAGCGTGGCACCCCAGCGCGACACGAACGAGTCGTAGATCTCGGTCTCGGCGCGGAACATCGCGGCCAGTGCGCGCGTAGCGCACTCGGTCACGTTCAGTGCGAGGCCGGGTGTGTTCATGTAGATCGAGCGGTCACAGTGCGCCGAGTTGCCAAAGTTCGTGTGCACGGGACCCGGGCAGACGCACGTGACGCTCACGCCCGTGCCGCGGAGCTCGTAGTCCATGGCTTGGCTCAGGTTCAGCACGAACGCCTTGGAGCTGCCGTAGAGCGCAGCCGTGGGGATCGAGATCGCCGCCGACATGGACGAGACGTTCAGCACGCGTCCTTCGCCGCGCGCGACCATGTCGGGGATCAGCGCGTGGCTCAGCTTTGTCATCGCGACGACGTTGAGCGTGAGCAGTGCGTCGACTTGGCGCGCGCTCAAGTCCGCAAAGTCGCTCGTCCACGATGCGCCAGCGTTGTTGATCAGGATGTCGACGGTGAGCTTGCGGTCGTGCACGAACGCAACGAGCGCCTCGATGCCGCTGTGAGTCGACAAGTCGCACGCACAGACTTCGACGTGGACGTGTGCGCCGTGGAGCGCTTCGATCTCCGCGCGCACCTTGTCGAGTGCGTCCTTTGTGCGCGCAGCGAGCACGAGCGAGTAGCCCTGCGCTGCGAGCTGAAACACGAGCGCTCGACCGATGCCAGACGACGCGCCAGTCACGAGCGCATAGTGCTTCTCCTGTGCTGCGAGCGGCTGCATCGCGCGCTTGTGGTACACTGTGAGCGCGAGCTCGAGTGCGCTGAGCGCGAGCGGCACAAGGAGCGCATTGCGCACGAACGCAGCGACGAGATCTGGCGATGCGCACGTCGCACAGGCAGCGGCTGCTGCGAGTGCGAGCAGTGTGAGCGGTAGCGCTCGGTCGTTTTGCGGCGCGTTGTTGCTTGTATGGATCATCTCTCTCTCGCTCGCTCTGCTGCTGTTGTACGGGGCGGCGTGTGTGTGAATGCCGCTAGCTCATCGTGAGCACAAGGCCATGAGGAGCTCGAGCGACATCGGCACTACCGATCACATCAAGTCAGTCTCGGTATTCTATGTGGTACATCAAAATGCATCTTGATAATTGTATTGTTTCCGTGCCACACTACGCGCGATACAAACATCAAGATACAGTCGACATCGCCTTCGCGAGTCGCTCCGATGATGCTGCGCACTGGCAGTCACACTCGAACCCTCCGGCTCGACCACAGCAGCGGCAACAGTAGCAAGGACACGGACGAGATGGCCCGCAGCACGCGCGAGCGCATCAACATCGCGTGGCAGCCGAGCGTGCACGTCACGGGCGCCTTGATCATCGCGCTGACGTTCCTCAAGCCCGAGCGCGTCGTGTCGTGGCTCCAAGTCGCCCTCTTTGTGCTCTTCCTCCTCGGGTGTCTCGACGTCGCACTTGCGCGCTACCACAAGTGGCAGTTTGAGCCCACGACGCCACAGGCGAAGCGGTATGCGCTCGTGACTGGCGCGTCGTCGGGCATTGGCCGTGCGATGGCGTACTTGCTCGCTGAGAAGCGGTACTCGCTCATCCTCGCGGCGCGGTCCAAGGAGATCCTCGAGCGCATGCGCGCAGAGATCGAGCTCGTGAACAAACCGGTCGACGTCGAAGTGTGCGTGTGCGACTTGAGCACTGCGGACGGCGTCCAGAAGCTCGTCGCGTTCGTGTCCAAGAAAGCGCTGGTCGTCGACATCCTGATCAACAACGCTGGCGCGTCGTGGGTGAGCGACTTTGCCACTGTCGCTGACACCAAGCTCGAGGAGCAGATCAACTTGAACGTCACGGCGATGGTCAAGCTCACGCGCGCGCTCGTGCCGCAGATGACTGCGCGCGGCATCGGTCGCGTGCTCAACATCAGCTCGACCGTCGCGTCCGTGCCGATGCCGTACATGGCGCTCTACAGCGCCTCGAAGGCGTTCGTGCTGTCGTGGAGCCAAGCGATCAACTACGAGCTCCGAGCCACGGGCGTGACGGTCACGTGCTACTGCCCCGGACCAGTCAACACGAACTTTAACAACGCCGCGAACCTCGCGACGCCGTTCTTCTCGTTCGTCCCTGGCGCGACGATTGACGCCAAGGACTGCGCGACGCAGGCGCTCGCGGCGATGTTTGACGCCGACGACGTCGCGTACGACTCGGCGTTCTACATCTTCGTCACGACGTGCTTCCGGAGCGTCGTGCCAGCGCGATTGGGCATGTTCCTCGCCGCCGTGGCGACGAGCGAGCTCAAGAAGATCCCAGCACTGCTCAAGCGGTGAGCACGTGAGTGCGTGAGTGGGCGTGTGTGAGCGAGAGAGCGAGGGCGACGATAGCTCCAGTCTGATTGTACGAAGAGAGAGAGAGAGAGAGGGACGTCCCCACCATGGCTATCAACAGAGCTACGTCAGTGTGTCTCGGTGGGTCGTCAGTGCGGGAGATCTGAAGCTACGAACGCCTGTGCGAGTGTCTGGACAGTGTGGATCACATCGAGCAGCGGCGTCGCCGTCTCGCGTGCAATCGCCTGTGAGAGCGCGTGCGTGTGGCATGGACAAGTACGAGCGAGGGATGTGAGATC
>JAASFT010000597.1:0-16136 GCA_023333885.1 Globisporangium parvum
AATGGCGAGGTGCGTCCGCACTTTGGCGCGGCATGTCCTTCGAAGCTCGCGGAGCTCGGCGACCGGTGCTTCGCGCTGAACCCGGCGGAGCGTCCGGCCGCAGCGGAGATCGCGTACGCGCTGCGCCAGCTCAAGAAGAGCGTGTACGCTGTGATGCGGTTCAAGACGACGCGAGCGCATGTTGATTGCAGCTGTGATGAGACCGCCTTGTGCGAAGCGAGAGAGAGAGAGATGCTACACGAGACCTGGACGTCATCTTGAGTGCTAGCTACTCTTGACGCTGCTGGAGTCTGCGAAGCGTTCAATTGTCAAATAGTGTTTGGCTCACTGCAATCGAATATCTTGGCGTTTGGCGCATATCCGCGTTCTTGCACATCGAGCATCTGGTGCAAATGGCGACGACAGGGACGAGGAAGGAGCTGCCGGCGCGGCACTCGCGCGGCACGCGCATTCGGCAGCTCGTAGGCGAAGAAGCCGAGGCAGATGAGTCGTTCTGGGGCCAAGCTGCGTGGAACGAGGACGAGCAGGACGACGACTACTCGACCGAAGACGGTGCGTTTCTTGCCATGTGTGGCACGCACACTCGCGGTCACACAGGACATGGCGCTCACGCAATGGCGCACGTTCTCTCTCTCTCTGCCGATGTACGCTTGCCACCGACTGCAACGACAGAGGAAGAAGACGTCGTGGACTCGGACTTTGACGAAGACGAGAACCCGGACGAAGACGTGCACGACCAAGAGGCAGACGACGACCGTGCGCAGCGACGACGCACCAGCACACAGGTGTGTGGTGTGTCTCTCTCTCTATCTGTCTGTCTCTCTGTTGTCTTACAGCGCTGGACTCACACGCACCTGGGCACATGTACGTGCGGCTCCTTGTCCTAGCGCACTGGCGTGTACCGCGAGCCAGTGACGCAAGTGACGCGGAGCACTTTGCTCAAGAAGCCGCGACTGACTGCCGCAGCAGCGCTTGCAACTGCCTCGGCACCGACGGACACAGCGCCAGCACCACCACCGACAGCGCATGGTCACCCACCGACGCCGCCGCTGCTGCCAGTGTTCCAGTACGAAGCGCCGACGGTGCGGCGGTCGACTGCGCGCAAGAGCTCGGCGTCGTCCGAGCTGCGCAAGCGCGCGACGGCGGAAGCAGCGCTGCGGACGCGGCGGCACTCGGACACACGTGGAGCTCTCCGCAGCACGACGAGTCCGAGCCACCACGCGCCGCAGCCAGCGCCGCCACTGCGCTTCACGCAGGCGCAGCTGCTCGCTGAAGCCGTGCGCACCGAAGTCGAGAACGTCCAGTCGCTCAGCCGCCTCGAGCAGCTCGAAGAGGAGAAGCGCGTCGAGAGCCTCGCGCCGAAAGCGCCGTTCACTGGCCACGTCGTGCGCTACCACAGCCGCATTGGCACGCCCAAGACCATCACGTTCCTCAACGCCGTCGCGTTCCCAGCGCTCTTTCACCCGCACGCGCCAGCGAAGCGCGCGCGACCGACGCGTCGTCACGCCAGCAGCAGCGTCGACGGCACTGGCGCAGACGGCGACAGTGGCGACGATGGCGAAGACGGCACTGGTGCGCCAGAGGACGACGCATAGCAGGCACCATCGTCGCGCATCCATAGAGAGAGAGAGGATTCCCTTGAGCACGTGCGCTGCACTGCTCCTAGTGCCGCTGTCGACGCGTCCTAGGGTCGCGAGATGGCTGCCTGTCTGTCTGTCTGTCTGTCCTACTCGGCCTTCTTCTTCTTCGCCGCAGCGGCGAGCGCCTTGTTCGTCGCGCTCCAGAAGAGCAGGACCTGGAGCACGAGCGTGCCGTTCAGTGCGATCGCGACGCCAAAGCCCAGGAGCTGCACCGGGTCGCCAGTCTCCTGCAGCGTCGTGAAGAGCCGCGCCACGGAGCCGCCAAAGTTGAGCACGAGCGTCACGAACGCGAGCTGCCCAGTGTGTCCGTGCTGGAAGTTCGACAGGATCTGCGGGATGCGAGCGATGATGCTGACAGGGATGCCCGCCGACGCGAGCATCCACTGGTACTCGGGCGGCGTGGCGAACATGCCAGCGGCGAGGGCGACAAAGCCGAGCGCGAGCCCCATGCGCGTGCTGTACGCGATCTTTGGCGTGTAGTACGCCCAGAGCAGCAGCACGAGCACGGCGTTCTGCGCGAGGATCACGAGGTTCTCGCCCCACGTGCTCACGGGGTAGCCCTTGAGCACGTTGTAGCTCGTGCTCGAGAGGTACAGCAGCACTTCCATGTAGAACGACGCAGGCGTGAGCCCCGTGACGTCCTTCGCACGCAGGATCTTGAGGATCTGCGGGAGCTTGAGGATCAAACTGCCGGTGATGATCGCGTACCCGAGCGCTTTGCTCACCACGAGCTTGAGGCACGCGACGTTCGCAAAGTCATGCTGCGTGAAGAACGCGTCAAAGCACGCGGGCGTGAACACGCCAAACACGAGCTCCGAGCTGTCGGGCGTGGCTGCCGTCGCAGTCGCCGCAACGACCGAGCCAGCGAGTGCGAGTGCAAGTGCTGCTGCTGCCGCGACAGACAGGACGTTGGTCGCCATGATGCGCGAGTGCGTGTGCAGATAGCGAGCGAGCGAGGGAGCGAGGGAGAGCACACGTGGAGCTCGTCGGTCGGTCGGTCGTTCTACGAGTGCGTCGATTGACACGCGAGGTCATGTCGTCCCGAATCGATCTCGTTCGATTCGGGATTCGTTCGCCAGTCTCGTGCAGCAAGTCAAGTCTATAACATATTCACTCATGTATATATGATGTATTTAATTATTGCGAAAATGAGCTATGCCAACACAGCTGCAGCAGGAAGCGAATCGTCGTCGTTGTCGTGACAGGACTGGCAGTAGCTCCCGAGCTCCCAAACGCGATGAACCAGAACGACTTTCGCGCGCTGCTGAGCGCCAAGACGAGCGCTGGCAACGGACCGAGCAGCACGTCGAGCGCCAGCGGCGGCAATGGCAGCTTTGGCGGCAAGCGCAACATGACGGCGTCCGACCTCGACGAGATCCGGCGATTGTCCAAGAAGCCCAAGAAGAAACAAGGCAAGAAGTCTGGCAAGAGCGCCACCACTGGCGACGACAACGGCGACAGCAGCAATGCAGCGAAGAGTGCGTACCGCGACCGTGCAGCAGAGCGGCGACAGGGCATCCACTCGGACATGATTGACGCCGACGAGTACGCGCACTTTGACGCCGAACAGACCAAGTTCCTCGGCGGCGACCTCGAGCACACGCACCTCGTGAAAGGACTGGACTTTGCGCTGCTCTCGCAGCTCAAGCGCGAGAAGGAGAAGCTGCTGCATGCGACTGCAGCGCACAAGCAGCAGCAGTCACAGCCTCCGAACACACGGAGCAGTGGGAGCCAGTCAACGGCGGCGGCAGCTGACAAGCTCACGTTCAAGTCGCGCGTTGGGCGGCTCGTGTACTTCCACGCAGTCCAGAGCAGCGCCGCGTCGTCGCTCCTTGCGTCGCGTACGACTGAGCAGTTTCTCCCAGGACGCATGTTCTACACGTTCCGTCTGAGTGCGAACGAGCTTGCGAGTGTCCCAGTGATCGTCCAGCGGAGCAAAGAGGACTGCCCCGAGCCAGACGACGTCGTGAGTGGCATGGTGAGCGAGCTCGTGATCTCAAACGTCAGCGATGCGCTCAGTCGCACGCGCCATGGCGGTGGTGGGAGTAAGAGGCTCCGGAAGAAGTCAAAGGCAGTCAGCGGCAGCAGTGCTGGTGCTGCTACTGGTGGCAAGGACGACAGCAACGACAATGAGGACCCTGCCGCGGGTGGATCGCCGGCAAATGCCCAAGCAGTAGCAGTGGCTGGCGAGAGCGACGACGAAGACATCTTCCCAGACGCCGGTGAGTACGTTCCGATCCATGCGCGAGACGAGGACGACACTCAGGACACGCCTCGCAAGCGCGAGTCACCAAGTAGTAGTAGCAGCGGCCAGCAGACGGGGTACTTTAGCAACTTGAGTGCGTCGCTCAGTGCCGCTGAACTCGCCGAGAAGCAGCGCGAAGAAGCCGCGGAGCACGCGTGGAAGCAGACGATCCGCAAAGTCGTCGCGACGCAGTCGCGTGTCGAGCGCGAGCAGCAAGCGCGCGATGCGGAGCGGAGCAAAGCGCCAGTCGACGAGTACTCGGAGTGCTACCCTGAGTACCAAGCCGCAGCGTCTGCACTTGACAGTGAAGACGACGAAGAGACGCCGCGCAAAGGCAAAGCCGACCGAGACAGGGACAACGACGACGGCGACGCAGGTGAGACCGAGAAGACGCGGCGCCGCAAGCAGAAGCAGGGGAACAAGCTGCAGAGCGACCTCGAGAAGATCAACAAGGTGTGTGCTCGTGCATCCATGAGGCTGCTGTATATGCAGGACACGGGCTAACGGATGGCTGCTCTTGTTGTGCGTATCTGCAGCTCATGGACGCGAAGAAGACGAGTGCGAGCGAGCGAGCGTGATTGATCAGATTCAGAGAGGTAGTTGCCTTTGATCGGATCAGCATTATGAGGGTGCGCGTCTTGGCATACTCAACTCGAGTGTTTGCAGAATGTGGATTGTGCAACAGTCGCTACTATCAATCGAATCGAATCCGGCGAGGAGCTATATTCGTAAATTTGGAGTATTCTGCAGGCTGGAATCGCAACAAGGTTTGCTCAAAACCATTGGTCCTCGCCGCGAAGCGGGCGAGCGCGCGAGAAGGAGCTCGCTTCTCGTATTTTTTGAGTGGTGTGCCTGGTACGAACTACCCAACTGCTGCGTAAAGGTGCGTGCGTGTGCGCGCTCGCTTCCTGGCGGTGGCGACGACGACGCGCGTGCGAGTGCAGGTGCAGGCAACGCAGGTGTGCAGCAGCAGCAGCAGCAGTAGCGGATGCGCGCGATACAGAGACCAGCAAGCAGGGCACCTCAACAGCGCAGACTGACAGATCGAACGAGCGTCATTCAGCCAACCAGCGCCTCCATCGCCAGCCAACAGCCAACTGGCGCGATGCAACAGGCGAACGTGCGCATTGCAGCGACTGCCGACGGTCCGCAGCTACAGCTCTGGAGCTCTCGCTGCTTCTACTGCTGCTGCCACCTGCCTCCCAGTGCTCGCTCGCGTCGATTGTCGCCACTGCGAACCCACTGGTTGCTCGACTAGCGCAACGTCCTCACTCACTCACTCACTCCCACGCTTCGGCTTTGGCTGTCTGTCTACCTGCTCGTGCAGATGGCTGACGAGATTGCTCTTGCGCGTGAACGCCTTCGTGCGAAGTTCGGTGACGTCCGCACGGGCGGCAAGGGCTCGGTGCGCCGAAAGTACAAGGCGCCGCACAAGGTCACGGCGGCGGACGACAAGAAGCTCGACGCGGCGCTGAAGAAGCTCGGCACGACGCCGATCCCAGCGGTCGAGGAGGTGAACCTCT
Source organism: Globisporangium parvum (assembly GCA_023333885.1). NCBI lineage: Eukaryota > Oomycota > Peronosporomycetes > Pythiales > Pythiaceae > Globisporangium > Globisporangium parvum. The sequence goes on from JAASFT010000597.1 coordinate 5,409, forward strand.
TCAAGGCGGACGGCCAGGTGATCCACTTTGTCGCGCCGAAGGTCCAGGCGGCGATCTCGGCCAACACGTTCGCGGTCTCGGGCCACAGCTCGACCAAGTCGCTCCAGGAGCTGCTCCCGGGCATCATCAACCAGCTCGGCCCGGACAACCTCGCGAACCTCAAGCAGATTGCGGAGTCGTACACGGCGGCGCAGAAGGCGGCGCGCGCGGCGGCTGGTGAGGACGACGACGACGATGTCCCGGACCTCGTCGACAACTTTGAGGACGTGAGCCAGCAGGACTAAGCGAGCGGTCGGTCGGTCTGTTGTCCGTCATGCGCGCAAGTGCGTCGTCGGCGTCCAGAGCACCGCAACACTCCTGCGCTCGTGCGCGCTGGTCGTTGATGGGCTGTTCTGCTAGCGAGTCGGTTGTCGGTCCTTGCGAGACGCCGGCGGCTCGGAAGTAGCTACCTAACCGTGAACAAGGACGCAATCCCAATAGTACACCACCACCACCACACGTGATCGCAGCTCACCACGCTGCTGCTTTGCTGCGGCGTCCTCCGTTCGATCGGTCTCGCAGCGGACGCACAGGTCGCTTTGCGCCACTGGGAGCGGGCACTTGCGCTGGACGCCATGCGCGCAGTCACTGAGCGATGGTGCGACCGATCTTGTGCATGCGTCTTCACTGGTGAAGCCATGGGCAGGAGCTGCGGCCTCAACAAGGCGCGAATGAGCGAGCGCGCGCGGCTTTGCTGGATGTAGTCGTCCGCTCCGACGCCTGCGCGACTCGCGGCTGATTGACAGGCTCATGACGGAAGCAACAGCTCCAGCCAACGCATGCAGCAGCAGCAACAAGACGCAGTTCATTCGATGGTCGTGATCGCTCGCTCGCTCTCATTCGGCCGACGCACTCGCTGCTGCGACGTCTGCGGTCTACCTCGCCCCACTGGCGCGTCTCCTACTCCTTGATCGTCACGATCGCCTTCTTAAAGTCCTTCTCCTTGTACACGTACTTGCCTCGGAACGCGCGCTTAAATTTACCTACAGCCGCACACATGCGCGTGTGTGAGTGTGAGCAGCTCCCGACGCAGCGAGAGAGAGAGAGAGGCAGACGCACCTTCGTAGTTCATCGTGTTGACCTTGACGACTGGGAGGTTGTAGACCTTGGTGAGGTACTCCTTGATGTCGTGCTTGGTGTAGTTGGGCTCGACGCGGAAGACGTACTGGTTGTCGCGCAGACGCGTGCGCGCGTTCTTGCCCATGAACGTGATCGCCATGTTCGGGAACTTCAAGCGGTTCCACACCATGGCTCTGGAGGTGCTGCTGTTGGCGGGTGAGTGTTGCGGCGGCACGCGGTGCGTGGGTCAAGACAACGACGACACGCGACGACGGCGCAGTGGCAGCGATCGATGCGGCTGCTGCGAGCGTTCGTTCTGATGTTGTGTGCATGAGCGGCTCCGAGCCACTCGACGCAATCCAAATCGCAGCAATAAAAGTACGTTGTTGTGTGGCCACTAGGTATGTACGCTAGGACAGATTAATGGACGATTTTGAATCGCCTTCTATTTAGAATTACATCCTAGCAAAGAGACAGGTTCTAAACTTTATCTTTGCCAAATTGTTTGCCAACACTAAAAGTCAAAGCGCAGTTGAGACGAGATGGCGCGGCCAGGCAAGTGCTTTGAGTGCGTGCTCCAGGGCGAAGTGGTGCGTCTGTGCATGCGCACGAGCGCTGTCTGTCGACTTGCGCGCTCTTCACTCGCGTCTCGGAGATAGCGGACTCACCATCGAGCGCATCCTGCGCGCGTACATGCGCGCAGAACTTCAAGCACTTCCCAACGTTCGTCGAGCGCCTGCGCGGCTTGTGCGACGAGAGCGTCGTCAAGGTGCGTCCTGCATGCGCCTATGTGCGAGCGTATGTGCCACACAGGTGCTCATGTTCGCTGCCGTGCGTTGCGCTGTTGGCGCGTGCGCCTTGCCACGCAGGAGGACATTGCGTACAAAGAGTACGTCTACAACTTTGACGACAAGTGTCCGCAGTACATCCAAGGTTCGTACGCGCTCTCGCCCTGGCGTGCTCGCTGTGTAGGGCAGCCGAGTACATAGCTACCACTCAACGCGCACTCGACCGTACGCGACGCAGGCGTGCCGCACTATGAAGTGCGCGCGCGGCACGTGTTCTCGGGCTCGACGACGTTCCAGGGCGAGCAAGTGGAGATGCCTCTCGACGGCGGCCAGAAGTGGTGCGTCCTCGCTCGCTCTCTCGCGTGTCTGTGCTACTGCTGGACTGACACAAGGGCGGACGGGTGCGCAGGGAGCTGCGGTACATCGGCCGGTGGGAGCGCAAGAAGCTGTCGGAGCAGGGCAGTGGCATGGCGCTCGGCGTGCCGTTCCGCAGTCAGATCGCAGTCTCCGTGAGCCAGAACGTCCGGCCGTTCCTCAACACGCTCGGCTTTCGGTGCGTCCTAGCGTCTCGCTCTCTTACGGGCGAGTACGCGCCAGATCGACTGACTGTGTCTCTCTCGCTCACTCGCTCTTGCTCGCGCACACAGCCACAGCTACCGGTACATGCGTCTCGGCACGCGCTGGCAGCTCCCGAACGGCATTACGATCGAAGCCACGCGCATGAAAGCAGTACGTCCTAGCGCTCGGCTCTTGCGGCCATGGACGCGATGGCCCGCGCTCACGTGCGTCCGCACTCTGCTGCTCCGATAGCTCGAGAACGAAGACGAGAAGGACGAGTACCGTCTCGTGGACCTCGAGAACTTGCGCGTTGAAGCGCTGCTTGTCGAGATCTTTGCGCTCACGACGGACGAGAAGATCGACGAGGCGTCGCAGAAGATCCGGCGCTTTGCAGTCGACCTCGACCCGTACTTTGTCGAGCGGCCGTCGGAAGGGAAGGAGATCCTCCACAGCACGGCGACGCTCGCAGCCGAAGTGCGTCGCAAGCGTCCGCGCCAGTAGGGTTCGCGCCATCACCCAGCACCGACGACCTGGAAGCCTCGTTGGCAGGACGCCATCCAGAGCAGGGGTCAAGAGGACGCGAGTGTCGGAGCCACAAGGACGTTCGAGTCGTCAGCGCCGCAGCGCCATCTCGATCGGACAGAGTCCCGACGGCGCAGCAGACGCTTGCGAATGGATGGATGGATGGATGGATGGCTATGCTGATGCTGGTGCTGATGCTGATGGAGACAGACAGACAGACAGACAGACAGACGAGTGGGTCGGTGGTTCGAGGCTCGCTAGCGATAGCTCGTGGCTCTGCGGCGTGCGTGGGTCAATTGCAGTCGCAGCCAAAGCCGCCAGTGTTGTCGTAGTTCAGCGGCGGGAGACTCGTCAAGCGAATGACGCGATGGTCGCCGTCGCCATCGTCGCGTCGTTTGTACGGATGGCTGCGGCTCGCGTCGCCGCCGCCACGCGTGTCGTCGTCGTCTTTGCTTTCATCGTCGCTGGTGCGATCCGCTCGCGCGCCCCGCGACGGCTGAGCCTTTGCTGCACGGTGGTTCGCGACCATGCGGTCGAGGAGACACGCAAAGGCGTCGTCGACCGAGTCGCCGCGCTTCGCAGACGTGCGGAACCACTCGAGGATCCCGAGCTTCGCGACGCACTTCTGCAGGTTCACGCCGATTGCCAGTGCGCTCGCAACGTCCGTGAGCAAGTCGCTCTTGTTTGCGACCATCACGACGGGGAGCTCTGCGTTGGCGTCCGTCGTGCGCTGCGCACACGTGTCGAGCTCGTGCTTCCACGTCTCGACAGCGTCGACTGTGTTCTCGCGCGTGATGTCGCACACGATGAGCGCACCTGCAGCGCCGCGAAAGTACGCGCGCGTGAGCTTCGCGAACCGGTCTTGGCCAGCGATGTCCCAGAGCTGCAGGCTCACACTGAGCCGTGCGTCGTACCGAATGGACTTCTCGACAAAGTCGGCGCCGATCGTACTCACGTACGTCTCGGAGAACTCGCGCGAGACGAACTGCCGGATCGTGCTCGTCTTGCCGCAGCGCGCGTTGCCGACGACGAGCACCTTCATGATCACAGTCTCGTGCATCGCATCGTGCTGCTGCAGCTGTGGCTGCGCTGCGGTACGAGCACCGTCGATGGCGTCACACCCGCTGCCATCGTCGTCGCCACAGACGCTGCTACTGCGACTGCTGCTCTGCGATGAGCTGCTCGCGTAGTCCGAGTACTGCGCGAGCATAGCGTCGATCTCTGCTTTCGTTGGACTGCTCGCGTTCTCGAGCGCTGCGAGACGCTCGCGCACTTGCGCAATGTCCATTGTCGCAATATCGTCGTCGTCGCCGCCGTCAGTGCTGTACAATGCAGTTGGTCGTACTGCGCTGTTTCGGCCATCGTCGGCGACGGCATTGCTGTCGCAGTTGCTGCTGACGTCACTACTGCGCACACTCGACACACTCGCATCGCTGACCTCTTCCAGTGTATTGCTAGCTGCGCCTGCATGCATCACAGCAATGTCGCCGTGCTCTGCATCGTGCACTGCCAAGTCTTCGTGCACGCTCAGACGAGCGTCGCTCTCGCGGCGTTCAGCCATGACACGCGCCAAGTCGCTGCTGCGGTGCTGCAGCATGCCGCGCGAGCGCTCGATGGTAGTCGCCGGCGCGGCCGCAACGCTGCTGGCGCCGCTGACTGGGAACATCGCGTGTCGTGCTCGAGCGCAATGTCTTGTCGCGACGAGCTCAGGTGCTGGTCATGTGTGTGCCCTTTCGCATGGATCGGTCGTATACTTTGTGCGTGCACAGTATCCCATCCACCGCACAAACTATACGACCAAGCGACCAGCCCAAGCGCTCACAACGTCGGCGGCTGACTGATCGAGTGCGAGCATGGCCGAGCGCGCGAGTCTCTTGGCGCTCCAGCTGAGCTGCCGCGGCAACGCTGCGCGCGAGCGCGTCCTGCGCGACCTCGTGTCGTTCGCCGAGTCGCGCGGCGAGCTCCAGCAGCTCCAAGCGTTGCCGTCGACACCGCGCGGCGCAACGATCGACTGGCTCCGGCTGTACGAAGAGGTCGTGAGTCGTGGCGGGTACGAGCTCGTGTCGCGCCGCAAGCTCTGGGCCGAGATCGCTGCGAAGAGCTGCATGGGCATCGACATCATGCCGTTTGCACTCGCACGGCACTACGAACGGTGCGTCTATGCGTCTCTGTCTGTCTGTCTGACTGGCTGGCTGGCTGTGTGAGCTCTGCTGCCATCACCTCAGCCACTGGCTCACTGTGGTCGTCTACCGTAACAACGGGCAGCTACCTGTACGCGTTTGAAGCGAAGCAGCTCTTTGGCCGCGACGTCCCGCCGATAATCGTGCCTGCGAAGCGCAGCGCGACCGACGCCACGACCAACGACAGCACGGACGACCAGCGCATTGCGACGGCGAACGAGCTCCTCGAAGCGCAAAACATGGGCGGAACGCCACTGCCAGCAGCGCCAAAGCGACTCAAAGTCCAGCGCAGCGGCACGGCAGTCGTGAATCCGGACCTCGGGACGCTCCACAGCCTCGTGCTCGCACTCGACTCGAGCATCCCCCGCGACGTGCTCCAAGCGATCAACGTCCTCAGCGTCTTGTCGTATGGATCAGCGACCGCCTCGGCACCGACTGCGACGACGACGACGACTGCACCAAGCGACGCAGAGAGCGAGCTCTTGCTCGATGGCGTCCCAGGTCTCCTCGACGCGCTCTACCGGCAGCTCCACGCCTGCGAGCTCGTGCCGCACCAGGTCGCGCACAGCGACCTCACGGACGCGTCAATGACGCAGCGCGCGCGTCGCCGGCTGCTCAACACATCTGCTCGCAGCAGCGATGCGCGCGAAGTCCTCGATGCGCGCGGCTTGCTCGTGCTCAACGTCCTCCGGAACCTCTCGATGGTCGCAGCGAACGAGAAGCTCCTTGCGGACCACGAAGAGCTCGTGGTGTACTTGATCCTGCTCTTGCAGACGAGCAACGCGACTGCGATCGCGTCCTGGTCGCCGCTATTCGACCCGCACGAGCGCACCCACGCGCGCGCGATGGAGCTCGCAGACCACGCACTCGACATCCTCTGCAACGTCTCGAAGCGCGTGGACTTTGTCGCGCTCCACCCCCCGGCGCAGCTCGAGCTCTGGCACATCGACCACCACTTGGCCGCGCACCTCTGGCGCAAGCAGCAGCTCGTGCCGCTCGAGTGCTTGCTGCAGCAAATTGCCCACTTGCTGCTGCAGCCGGCGCCGCTGCAGCGGTCAATACTTTTGCGCGCGTGCGAACTCTTTTGCAACATCTCGCGCGACCCAAGTGTGCGGCACTTGCTAGCAGCAAGTGGGACATTGAATGACCCAAAAGTGTTGCACCGCGTGGTTGGGTTGCTCGCATGCACGCGCGACGACAGCAGCAGCAGCAGTAGTCGCAAGCAGCAAGCGGCGATCGCTCGGAGCGCGACGACCAGTGCCGCCGGCGGTCTCCGTGTCGTCGATGACGCCGCAATGGACGACGACAACGCACACGACGGCGACCAAGACGACGACCTCGACGACGAGCAGAGCAAGTGGCCCGCGCCATGGGAGAGCGACGGGTATCCGTCTGGCGTCGGCATGGGCGTCGTGTACGTGAGTCCAGAAGGCACGCGCAGTGTCGGTGTCCACGGCGCAAGCGGGAGCGAGAGCGCGATGAAGATCGACCACGAAGTGCGCGACGCTGTGCTCGAAGTGCTCTTTCGGCTCGCAGACGTGAGCGACGACGCCAAGGTACATCGTGTGTTCGTTCTGTGGGGCTTGGGTGAATCGGCGGGTCATTCACTGTGAGCTGACGTTGTCGACTGCTCTGTAGCTCCGCATTGCCAGACACCCGACGTGTCTCTACCGCGTCGCGTCCGTGCTCACGTCCTGCATTGGCCGCGTACGTCCATCACAGCGCATGAGATGATGATCTTTGGCTGTTCCCAGCACCTAACGAACGCTTTGGGGCTGTGGCTATGACTGTGTGGATGGAACCAGCCGGAAGCGGCGCGCATCGCTGTTGCGATCCTCTCGAGCGTCTCGATGAACCGCCAGACGTTCCCGTTCTTCCTCCCGATCGAGCGCGACCTCGTGCTCGTCGCGTGCTCGGACCGGAGCGTCGCCGACATTCTCACAAACGTCGTCGCAGATGTCTACGGCATGCACTCGCTCTAGAGACAAGTGGGTCTTTGGGTCAAATGGGTCAAATGGGTCAAATGGGTCAATCGGTGCAGAAGCGCGTCGTGTTACAATCGAGCAGCTCATTGTCAGTCGCTCGCTCTCTCGTGTGTGTGTGTTCTCGCGCTCTATGAACACGCGCGAAGCAGTAGCCGAGCGTCACTGTGTGTCCCTCTGACCATCGTTCGCTCGCTCGCTCGCTCGCCCGCAGTCGATCACCGCCTAGAAGCCGAGACCCGTGAGCCACTTCTTGATGTCGCCGACGTGGTCACCGACGACCTCGAGACGCCCGGGGCGAATCGCGACCTCTTTGCCATGGCAGACCTTGGACATCTCGGTGCGGAGCTCGTCTTCGTCGCCGTTAAAGCGGCGGAGGATCGTGAGCACGCGCGTGCGGCCGTTGCGGTAGTCGCGGTACACTGGGAGCTGGAGACCGAGCGCCGTGCGCTTGACGTGGAACGGCAGGTTCGGCAGCGGCGCCTCCGGGGCCGGCGACCAGCCGTTGAAGCTCACCTTCTCCGGCTCGTACGTCGGCACGTACTTGAGCGCCGGCACTTCGACTTCGACCTGCGGCTGGCGCTGCAGCGCGCGCAAGTTCGCTGGGTGACGCGTCTTGCGGCGGATCTGGCGGTTGCTCGCCACGCGCTCGATCGCGCTCGTGCTCACGACTGCGCGACGGGAGAACATTGTGCTCGTGCGGCCTCTGCTGCTGCTGCTGGAACGCGCGTAGAGCTGCTGCGCCTGCTGCTTGATGTGGCGGTGCGTGACAACAACCGAGTGGCCACCATCGAGTGCTCTTCGACAAGCGCTTTGAATAGAAGGCTCTCGGTCGACAGTACAGTGCTGAATAGAAGACTTCTCAACAATACTTGATTTTATCACTACTAGCGCTTGAACCTAACGGAGTGACTCTCAATCGTCTCAGACGATGGTGTCACTTCACTGACGAGCTCCTTCGAACTGATAGACGTCTATGCGGCTCCGTAGTAGACTCAGCAAGTACGCATTCACGCCGTCTTGTGGGTCAAGGCTACTACTGAGCGTCCAGCATTCGTCGCGCACTCGCAGAGCTCCACAGCGCCTCAGTTGGCGTGCGAGACGCCAAACTCGGCGCGGTGCGTGCGAATGACTGGCAAAAACGGCGCGTTCGCGTCCGACGCCGGCGCGGCTTCCAAAAACGCCACGAGCGAGTCCAAGTTCGCGATGCTCACGACTGGGACGCCGTACACATCGCGGACGCGGTCGATCGCAGAGCGCGTGTCGGTCACCGACACTTTCTCTTGGCGGTCGAGCGAGATGCAGACGCCTGCGACCGTCGCGTTCGTGCGCGCGAGGATGTCCATTGCTTCGGTGATCGCTGTGCCGGCCGTGATGACATCGTCAATGATGAGGACCCTAATGTAGGACAGCCCAGTCAGTCTCCCGTTCCAGTTGCATGCTATCGTAGGCAGCACGCGCCAGTCGAACGTACCGCTTGCCAGTCATGTCGGCGCCAACGAGCACGCCGCCTTCGCCGTGGTCCTTCGCCTCCTTCCGGTTGTACGCGAACGGCAGGTCAATGTCATAGAGCTCCGCGTACGCAATCGCGACTGCCGCAGCGAGCGTAATGCCCTTGTACGCAGGACCAAAGAGCACGTCGAACTCGACGCCACTCGCATGGATCGCCTGCGCGTAGAACTTGCCAAGTTGGCTCAGCGCGCGACCGGCGCGGAAGAGGCCGGCGTTGAAGAAGTACGGACTCTGACGGCCCGACTTGAGCGTGAAGTCGCCAAACTTGAGCACGCCGTACGAGAGCGCAAACGCAATGAACGCGCTCGCAGGCGCCGGCTTAGCCGTGACAGCTGCAGAAGACGCCGCGACTTTGGTCTTGCGCACAGCGTTGATCGCAGTCCGGAGCGCTTCAGCAGCGGCTTTCGGGTCTGCGGCTTTCGAGATGCCGCGCGAGACTGGCACGAGCAAGCCGTAGCCGTCAGCCGAGAGCCCAGCGAAGACCGCTTCTTCGAGGTTCCCGCCCTGCGCGCCGATGCCAGGGGCGAGGATCCAGAGCTTTGGCGTCACGACGCGCACGCGACGGAGCGCCTGGAGCCATAGCGAGAGAGTCCGTGAGTGCCTCGGCCTTCCACCTCCGTACAGAGAGAGAGAGAGAGCGAGAGATAGCAGACGACCGTACCTCGACGTCAGTGGCGCCGACGACGAGTCCGACGTTGTCCTCCGAGTTCCACGCCGCGCACTTGAGCGCCACGTCTTCGTAGAGCAGGCGCGAGGCGCCGTCAGCTGCCGTGACGCGGAGGGTCTGGAAGTCGTTCGCACTCGGGTTCGACGTCTTGCAGAGCACAAAGCAGCCGCGCTCTGGGCGACCGCGCACGAACGGGTCGATCGAGTCCGCACCCATGTACGGCGCGAGCGTGATCGCATGCGCATCGAGCGTGTCGAACGCAGCGACGGCGTACGCTGCCGCAGTCGTGCTGATGTCGCCGCGCTTCGCGTCGAGGAGCACAGGGATGCCAGTTGGCACGGCTTTGATCACGTCGTGGAGCGCCGCGACGCCGTCGGCGCCAAACGCTTCAAAGAACGCGGCGTTCGGCTTGTACGCCGCGGCGACTGCGTGCGTCTGCTCGATCAAGCGGAGACAGAACGCCTTCGCAGCCGCTGCGGTTGGCTCTGGGAGCTCGCTCACGTGCGGGTCCAAGCCGACGCAGAGGAGCGAGTCGATGGCGTCCACGCGCGCGCGCAGTTGGGCGAAGAAGCTCGCGCTCATGGTGACCGATCGGCGTGTGAAGCTGCGATTCGAGTTGTGAGCTGCTGCGATTCGCGTTGTGAGCTGATGAGATGGGCTGCGAGCCACTTGCGTCATTCGCAGCAATGTACCCAGTCACACCATACAAATAGCAAGTGATGCCGCGATTCATTTTGATGGCACTCAACAGCGCTCCTCAAAAGCTGAGGCGGATGGCGCAGTGTCTCTAAGACAGGCTTGGGAGACGGACTGGCTGGTCCAGCAGCGGCGACGGCGTGGAGTTCACCATCGAGGCCTCTACCTCTCGCTCTGATCCACGGTCGCTAGTGAGGTGCTGTGGCATTGGATCACCGGCGTCGACACTTCAGGATGGTCGCCTCGCCTCGACCATGGACGTGAGAGGGAGCTTCACGCAGCAAAGCACAGCGAGCGCTCTCGAGTCGACGCCAAAGGGCTTCATCATCTTCATCTTCATTGCCAATCCGTCAGTTCCTACTTCCTACTGCAGCTACTTCATAAGCTACATGACTGCGTACAGACTCTTCTTGAGCTGCCGCAGCACGTACGCAATCTCGGCCGCCGCTGGTCGCTCGGCCGGGTCGAGCGCAAAGCACCGGTCCCCGATCTCTGCGATCTTCGGTGGGCACGACGTTGTGAAGTGCGGACGCACCTCGCCATTTGCAATCATCTGCAGCAGCGCCACGTCCGCGAGCTTCGCACCATTTGCGCCTCGGACATCGTCGTACGGCAGCTTGTGCGAATCGAGCTCCGTGAGCACGGCGCCGAACGAGAAGACGTCGGCCGGCGCGCCGTAGTCCGTGCTGCCGGAGATCACCTCAGGCGCCAGCCACTTGCCCGTC
>JAASFT010000598.1:0-16094 GCA_023333885.1 Globisporangium parvum
ACGGCACACTCAGGAGGACACAAAGTGCGGCAGCGAAGATATCCTCCTCAAGCACAGTCCTGTGCCGCGCGTCGACTCGGCGCGCTACACCACGACGCTGCAGCTCTACGAAGACGCGTTCGGGGCGAAGGCGAACCCGCATGGTCCTCCGACTGCGCAGCGTCGTGGTAGCAGCAAACGAAGCGGCGCGCATCGGCAGCATAGCTGCGTGGAATGAAGCGAGCGATCTCTCGTTCACTGCCTCTGCCGTTCAGTCCAAGACATTGCGCATCGACGCTCGCAGACAGCGTGTCGGTGCGCTTGTTCGCAGCACCAACACCAGCAGCCCTTGCATGGCGATGATGTGCGAAAGAGAGTCAGTTTGGACATTTCGGTGGGCATTGGCGGATCAGAAGAGTTCGGACCCCGTCGTCATCGACACGACAGGCGTGGCGGTCCCCGCTTCTTCTCGTCTGCAGCAGCACAGCCACCGAACGCCCACATTGCTGCAAGAACGCACATGCGACTCGGCGGTTCGGCGTGCTTGCGCGCGCTCGTGCTCGCATGCGCAACGGCGGCGCTTGCTGTCGCTGCCACAAGTGCTGACAGCGTGTCTATGGCGAGTCCAGCGCCAAGCAGCGCGTCGTCAGCGACCACGAGCCTATCGAGCGCCGCCGAAGATCTAGCGACGCTCCGTCGATCCACGCCGAGCGGCTTTGCATTCGTGTCGTTTGGCAATGGCTCGCAGCCTGGCGTCGAAGCCGCCGGTGCGATCATGCTCAGTGCGACGCTGCTGCTCACGCTCACGGAGTGGCTCCCCGCAAACACGTCGCGCATCACGCGCGCGTGGTCGGAGAAGTCGAACGTTGGCGTGAAACGCGTGTGGCTCGGCAGCGACTTCCCGCCACCCACCAGTAGCAGCAGCAACGCTATTGCGCCAAGTCCGTTCGCTGGGGTCGAGCTCGAGAGTGCCTTGTCGCCCGGCGTGAATGCTGTGGTCGCCACTGCCGCAGTGCCTGCTGGGCAGCTCCAAGGCGACTTTGTGCTCACGTACACGGACCCGGTGCTCTTTCGACTGCCGCAAACGCGATGGTACGTCTGGGAGGGCCAGATCGCGGGCAAGACGTGCGCTGAGCGCTCCGACGCGTACTGCGCCGTGGCGTCGGAGTTCAACGTCAGCAGCAGCGTCACAGAGCTCCGGCCAGTGCCCATGGCATTTCTCACGCAGTCGCTCCTCCAGAGCAAGTACAAGAACCTCCTTGGCGTCCTCGTGCGCGCACCCGCGCCGTCGCATCTTGGCAGCAGCAGCGACAACACGCTGACGTTCGTCCGTCCTGGCGTCGAGCCGCACAGGTCGTTCCTCGCGTTTGCAACGAAGAACCAGGTCACGTGGCGCACAAATGCGTTCGAGACGGTGCTCGAGCCGTCGCTGCCATCGCCAGCCTCGACCGACGCGCCAGCGGACGCCGTCCCAGCGAGCGCTATCGTCTTGATCGGGCATAACAGCAGCAGCAGTGGCAGTGGCAGTACTGATGCGCTGGACTGCGCAGGACTGCAGCTCGCAGCGACGTACGTCGTCACGACGGCTTCGTGTCTGCTCAATCGCACGGTCACGCACGTCTCGTTCAACGCCAAGCGCGTCGCAGTCCTGGAGACGAACGTCCATCCGCTGTTCACCGCGTCGCAGCGCAGTAGCTCGTCCTACGACGTTGCGCTCCTGCGGCTGAGCGACGTCCTCTCGAGCGCCGTGCGTGTAGCGAAGCTCGACACTGTCGAGCGTGTGTCCGGGACGCAGCTGGTGCGCATGGACCTCAGCGACCGCGCCATTGATGCAGGTCGCGTCGACACGGTGGAGATCCTCGATCCCCCTGCTTGCGGCGAATCAAACGGACTAGCCACATGGTGCGTCCAAGAGCGCTCAGAGACTGCTGCAACTGCTTCGAGCAATGGTTCAACACTCGCAGCGCTGTTCTTGGCGACACGTGGGGCGTTCGCGTTCGTTGGCTTCCAGCCGCAGGCATCTAACCGCTTGGTGCGCGTCGTCAACTTCCTCAACTTCCTCCGAGGCACTGTGCCAGGACTCTCGGGTCGACGAGACCAGACCGGCGCCTTGGCGCTCCCCGAGTCCAAGCGCTACATCATCGGGCTGCGCCTCACGCCGAATGGACAGAACTTTTGCGCCGGCGCGTTGATCGCACCGACGTTCGTGCTCACCGCCGCGCACTGCGTCGCAGACGGGCTCGTGAACTGGGTCACTGTTGGCTCGAACAGCGCCGCTGGCACTGCGTACGAGACGATCCGCGTCGTCCCGAGCAGCATCGTCGTACATCCAGACTTTGGCTCGCCGTTCAGCTACTCGCACGACGCTGCGGTCTTTGAGATCGTGGCGTCGCCAATGGCGCGCGCGATCGCGCTCGACACGACGCTCGAGTTCATGGACCGACCGCGCGCGTCAGTCAGCTCGTACGCAAACACCGCCGCAGGCTCGAACGACGTGACGTTCCTCTCGTTGCCAGTCTGGTCCAAGCGCGCGTGCGCGCTCCAGTTCCCAGACATGATCGACCCGAGCGTACTCTGCGCTGGCGGCGACCTGGGTGTCGACGCGTGCGAAGGCGACTCGGGCAGTCCGCTCACGATCCTAGACAGTGCGACTGGCGCAGATACGCTGATCGGGCTCGTGAGCAGCGGCTTTGGGTGCGGCTTTAGCGGCAGGCCGGGCTTCTACACGCGCGCCGCAACGCTCGAGGACTTTGTCGAGCGCCACGTCGTCCAAGCGAGCTGGATGCGACCGAGCAGCGTCAAGCAGCGGAGCGAAGAGGCTGGGAAAGCCGACGGCGGGAAGCCTGCTGCAACGCCAAGCGCGCCAGCGCCGCTGCCGAGTCCAGGCACAGCAAGCAGTGGCGCTCGTCCTGCAGTAGCACCAATCACTCCAGTACCAGCGCCATTGGCGAGCGCTAGACTAGCCAGTGCTGCGCCATCTGCCAGTGCGAGTGCGATCATCGCTGCGCGGCTCGATCGACTCCACGTCAAAGTCCAGAGCAAGACTACGGCGTTCTTTGCCGACGGAAGCGACGGCTGCAGCAGCACGAGCGCGCTGTTTCGCGACCTGCAGCGCCGCATCGCGGATCCGAGCAACGACATCACACTGTTCTCGTCGGGCGATCTGAGCGCACTGCTCGACGTCTTGGAGACGCACGACGCGCTGGCGCTGAACCAACGCGCTGGTCGGTTCGGGACGGTCGCATCCGCACGAACGCGCGACAGCGCGTGGGTACAGACGTGTATGTAGACGCGCTCTGAAGTAAAGTGAGTGCACGATCGATGGCGTGTGGAGACATCGTAGGGAGTGGCGATCCGCTGAACTGGTCTCACGTAGGGACACTTGAGGTCGCCTGGAGGTGGCTGCGCAGCACGTTGCATGTTCGCTTGGTTCAGTGCCGCCCTAGCGTCGGGACCTGGTGCTACCACACACAGCGAGGACTCGAGCGTAAGCAGAAGACAGACCATCATGTCGTTTCGCAGCTGTCTTGATACATCCAGGCGTGACGAAAACAAGGGAGCTGCCAGAGCGCTCTATTCGAAGCAGCGGGAAACATGTGATGTGCACAGCAGCAAACCGAACCAGACCGCCACGAGCAGTACCGAGCAGGAGCAGGAGCGCAGTCGGCACGCGCGCCACTTCGCTCCTGGCCACGCGCATCGCACCAGGCGACCAACACAGATCTCTCCGCCATCGACCAAGCAAGCGACCGGTCGACTGACGATGCAGCAAGCCGCGCTGCCTGAGCTCGATCCGGCGCTGCCAACCACGCTCGAGGACAAGAAGGAGCGCCAGCGCCTCCATGTGCGCCGCAGCTACTACCGCAAGCTTGTACGTTGGCTCTTGCATTGCGATCCGTCGGCGGTCTATCTATCCAGCAACTGCGCTTCCGATGTCTCTGTCTTCGTAACGCGTACTCCTCCTCCTCCTCCTCCTCCTCGCGCGCACCGACTGCCTCGATGCCTTTCGCGACCTGCACGCTCACTATCACGGCTCGTTGGATGTCACTGCCGCTCTCGTAGAACCGCATGAACGAGATGCGCGAGCAAGTGCGCGTGCTCAAGGAGCAGTACGCGCTCGCACTCACGCAGCGCGAGCTCAGTCCCGACGCCTCGGCTGCTTCGCTCGTCACCAGTTCAGCACCATCACGCACCGCCAAAGCCACACCGTCCAAGACCACGAGTCCGCTCACGCTCTACACGCAGCTCGCGCGCTTGAAAGAGCGGCTTCTCGAAGAGAACGCGGCGCTGCAGAGCATGCTCGCGACGCAGAACGCCCTCGGCTTCAAGCTCCACCAGGTCTTCAACGAGTTCCAGGACGAACTGGTGCGTCTGGCATCTGGCATCCCGTCCATGACTCTGACATCGTTCTAGGCGACCATCACTCACCGCCCAAGATCGCATTTGGTTGGCCAGCTGGAGCGTCCGAGCCCCGAGGACATGCCGTTCTACTTGTGCCCTGCGCTGACCGTGCGCGAGTGCCAGCAGCTCGCGTGGCAGTCGTACGAAGAAGCGTACCGCTTCACGCAGAGCCACGCAGTCGTCTCGACCGGCGCGACGGCGTTTGGCTGGCGCGACCGCCGCCGCATCGAGCGCGACCGGCTCCAGTTCGCGCTCCAGAAGACGTTCCGCCACACGGACGCGTTCAGCATGGCACTGCGGAGCTGGGCGCTCTTGACGTCCGGCCCCGAGCACGCGACGCTCTACTCGTCGTCGCTGCGCGTGGCGATCTACATCGCGCAGGTCGTGGACGCGAACAACGTCGTGGCGTACCGCGTCTTCAGTACGCCGGACGGCCAGGTCGTGGCCAAGTCGCTGTACCTCGTGAGCCGCTTCCAAGTCGACGCCGGGTACGCGATTCTCTTCCGGAACGTCGAGAAAGAGCGGCTGCGCGAGCGCGACGACGCCGACGCGAGCGACCCGCACCGCCGGAGTGCGCTCCAGGAGCACTGGCTCGAAGACGTGTTCACGTGGTACGTCTGTCTTAGTCGATGCGAATCCGGACCTGCAGTCGCCTCGGCACTTCCTACCAGCGGCGTACGCTCACAAGCTCGATGGTCCTGGGCACTCGACAGGATCCTATTTGACGAAGCCGACGGCGACTGCGTCCTGAACTTTGGCGGCGACATCCCTGGGACGATGGACTACGGCAAAGAGGTCTGGATGCTCGAGGTCCTGCTCATTGCGCTGCGATGGGAGGCGAAGATCAACGGACCGCTCTTCACGATCACGTCGACGTGAGCGCTCACGCTGATGGAACAGCCCAGCGCTCCCTCCCTCCTGCTGCTGCCTGTCGTCGCTGTCGTATCGATCAACACACTGTTGCGTATGTCTCTCTCTGTCGATCACTCCACGCCGAGTGTGGCTGGCGTTAGCTGCCTCCTCTTATGCGAGCGAGCCCAAAGGACTCGAGACGCGCACAAAGCTCGTCGCCACTGCGGCTTCGAGCGCGTCGCGCCGGCTGCCGTCTTCATTCGCGCGCCACGCTCTGTCGTCAGCTCGCGCAAACGCCGTGTGCGTCTTGGCCCAGTGCGCGAGCCACACGAGCGCCAGCATCGTCGGGATCTCCACGAGCGCCGCGACGACGCTCATCATCGCCGGGTCCGAGTCGAGCCCGAACGTCGCGACGGCCACGCCGAGCGAGAGCTCGTAGTTGTTGCTCGTGGCCGTGAACGCGAGCGTCGTGCACTGCGCGTAGCTCGCGCCGCACAGGCGCTGGCTCAGACGGAACGTGCTGCTGAAGATCAGGCCAAAGTAGAGCGTGAACGGCACGCTCGCGAGCAGCACGGGCGCGAGGGTCGTCATGAGCCGATGGCTCTGCGACGCAAAGAGCACGGCGATCGTAAAGAGCAGCGCGCCGAGCGCCAAGGCGTCCAGACGCGGCGCGTACTCGCGGTAGTACCAGCGCGCGCCTTTCATCCGGACGAGGGCGGCGTAGAGTCCGAGCGCGAGTGCGAACGGCACGCCCAAGTACAGTCCGACGTTGCTCGCGACGTCTGCGACTGTGAGGTGCAGGCTCGGCGCCGCGCTCTCGTCCGCAGCGCTAGCGGTTGTCGTGAGGAGCCCGAGCACGCTCGGCAATGTGTCGAGGAAGAACGTGGCGTAGAACGCGTAGAGCGCGAGCGTAAGGACGGCGTTGAGCGCCAGGAGCGCCGCGCCGGCTTCGAGGTCGCCGCCTGCGAGCGCGATCCAGATCATGACCATGCCGATGCAGCGCGCGCAGCCGACGAGGCTGAAGCCTGCGAGGAAGCCCGGGTCGTCGTGGAAGAACGCGGCGGAGAGGCCGAACATGAGACTCGGGCCGACGACCCAGTTCTGGAGCGTCGAGAGCGCGAGCAAGCGCCAGTCGGACGCGAACGCAGTGCGCACGAGCGGCCAGCGCACGCTCGCGAGCGGCGGGTACATCATTGCGACGAGCCCGATGCCCACGAGCGCGTTCATGTTGCCGACTGTCGTCGCTTCGATGAACGTGTGCACTTGCGCGAACTGGCCGAGTCCGAGCCCCAGCGCAGCTGCGAGGACGATCCAGAGCGACAGGAACCGGTCGAGGACCGAGAGTTCCGGCGCGTCTGCTAGGGTCTCAGACGTTCGAGCATGCGTGGAGCAGCGAGTGTCAAGTTGCTCCTTGTCGCCATCAGTGTTCAACGTAGCAGCGGCAGGAGCAGCAAGAGGCGTGGCACCACTGTGCGTGGCGCTGCTGCTGACAGCTGCGTCTATTGAATGGGACCGGCGCTGGTAAAAGCAGGTTCGCGCGACGCCGGCTCGCAGGCATGTGATCCACGTCCACGCGCGGGCGAACGCCGAGCGGCACGGTTTCGCGCATGTCATGCTGGTGCTGGTGCTGGTGCTCGCGAGGAGGTGTGGTGTGGCTGTGGTGGTGCTCTTGAGTGAAGTGCCATCAAATACAGTCCATTTCGCAATAGCGACTGTAGCAAGAGCATCGTATTTCGTTGATCCTTGACTTTCGCGCCAATTTCGAATATCGGCTTGTACGTGCATCCGACTTTCCCAACTATCCCATCGACTCTCAAAGCCCAAGTCATTTTCAAACAGATGATTCTCACGACGATTGCTTTCGTCAGTTCAAACGACCGTTTCGAAAACAAAATCCGCGCGCAAAGCGGATTTCTCCAAACGCGCACACAGCAAGAGCGCCAAGCGGAGCAACCGAGGCGGCACGATGGTGCTGTTCACCGAGCGCGAGGCGCTCCTGCTGCTCGACATGTACCTGCGTCTGCGCAGCCGTGCCGAGAACGTCGCGACGAACGGCGTGCTGCTCAAGGCGGCGGCGCGCGCCACGCTCACGCGCGCGATCAACCTCTCGACCGGCGACGGCCAGCCCCGCTCGTGGACAGGTACATCCGCGCCATTTGTACGGACAAATGCCGTGTATCGGTGCAATGCTCATGCGTGCGTGCGTGCTGCTGGTGCTGGCGCTGCGATCGACGCGCGCAGAGGGCCAGATCTTCGTCAAGTTCAAGAACCTCCGCGTGGACTACGCGTTAGTCAAGTGGCTCCAGGAGCAGCCAGGTACGGCGCGAGCTCAGTTCGTTTGTCTGTTTGTCTCACTTCGATACGTTGCATCATACTAACACGTCTGCACGCGCACCAGGCTTCACCACGAGCGACGAAGGGATGTCGAAGGAGTGGTGGGCGGCGATCAAGACGCAGCGCCCAAAGGCGCACGTGTTCAAGGGCAAGCTCCCATGGCCGTACTTCAGCCGCATGGCGATGATCCTCCAGGACGCGCCGTACGTCCCGCAGGAGGACGCGGCGACTGCGCAGCGCATCACCGAGCTCCTCGCGGCAGCAGACAGCGACGAGGGCCGGCTCACAGCGGCCACGGCCGCAGCGACTCGCCTCGCCAGCGCGAAGGCCGAGACGAGCATTGTGCACGCACCAGCAGAGACGACGACGACAGCACCTGTGCCTGTGAGTGTGAGCATCGACGTCGGCCGCGAAAACACGGCGGCGGCGGCGGTGCCGGAGGAGTCCGCTGCGACGCCAGCGCGCCGCGTATCGCCCGTCGCGCGCCACGAGACGCCCAAGCGCGCGCGTGCTGAGGAGGAGACGCCGGCCGTGTCGCCGTACACACCGGTTGCGAAGCGCAGCCGCAGCAGCTTTGGTGGCGCGAGCGAGGACACGTCGCCCGTGCGGTCGCCGCACCACGACTCGCTCTCGCGCTCGATCGAGCAGTGCTCGGCAGCAGCCGCTGGCATGGCGCGCGGCTTCCAGGAGCTTGTGTCGGTCTTCCAGACGCAGGCCGAGAAGTGCCGCGACTTGGAGCTGGCGGTCGCGGCTGGCACAGTCGCTGTGGGCGCCGATGACGCGGAGGCGAGCGCAGACGCCACGTGCGTGCGGACCGAGCGCCAAGTGTTGCTCTCGATCGCGCGGTCGCTCGAAAAGAGCACGCAGGCGAGCGCGGACATGGCGCGCGGGTACCACGACCTCGTGCAGCACTTTGTGCGCGAGTCTGACGTGCGGCGGCTGCTCTAGACGCCGCTTTTGCCATTTGGTCAGTGCGCGCGTAGCAGCAGGAGTAGGCGAGTCGTAGGACGCAACTGAGCGAGCGAGTGAGAGGACAGGGAACGCGGATGTGCGCACTAGCGTGAGTGAGTGAGTGAGAGGCGGAGCGTCTTGGTTGGCGTTGCTGGCGACTTGGGACCGATGAGTGCGCGCTTGGGTTCCTGCTACTGGCGTCAGGGTGTTCCCGCTCGGCTGAGCACGCGAGGCAGCTCGTCGGGCAGTCGGTCAGGACGGCAAGCGCAAGTGCAAGCGCACAGGACCGGAACGCGTTTGTCTGGACTGCTAGTCGCGCAGCAGGTTGCGAAGAGCTCTTGACAAGGTGGCGTTCGAATACCCAAGTGCGATGGCGCCGTGCGAGCGAACACGGGCGAAGCTCGAGCGGGCGGTGGTGGCCATGTGGCTGGCGCTCGTAGCGATCGTCGCGTCGCGCAGGAAAGGAGTGGCGGCGCCATTGGCTCGAGACCTCCACGCCAAGTCGCCAGGTGTTGAGCGAGGGTCTTCCCGATGCATCCAACGAGAGTGGGAGGGATCCCACGTCAGCGCTCGCGTTGACCTGCCACTTCTCGGCGCCTCGAGATCGAGACTGCGAAATGCTTCGAGCATGCCAGCTGCTGCCACCAAGCACGAGCGCATGACGACCATCGAGGTGCTCGATTTGCGTGCAACCCATCAGCACCCAGAGCAACTGAGAGCGTCAACACGTGCAAGAACAACAACAACGACAACAACGACAACAACAACAACAACAAGTGCAACGACAGCGAGAACGCATGCACGCGCGCGTGGCGATTAGATAATTAGAGGGAGGTCGCGACAAACTCAAACGGCGACGAGGACGAGGACTTGGCACCGAGTAGCGCTGGGGACGCTCCCGCTGCGGCGGCGGCTACTGGCGGCGCCGGGTACATGTACGAGTAGATCTCGTCTTCGATGCGGTCGACTGGTGGGAGGAGGCAGTCGATCCAGTCGAGCGACTCGGGCGTCGGCTGCGGCGCGCCGAACGGCTGCTGGTGCTGCTGGTGGAAGTGCGCCTGGCTGTGGCTGTGGTGCAGCGGGTACGCAAAGTAGTGCCGGCGGCCGGCAGTGCTGCTCGTGTGGTCGTGCTCTTTGAGCATCATGTCCTGGTCCGTCGGCGACGGGAACGGCAGCGAGAGGCTCCCAGAGCGCGGGACGTTGATCATGACGCCCTCGCCCTTGAGCCAGTACGGCTGCTGGGCGGTGGTGGTGGGGCTGCCACTGCTGCTACTGTCCACGCGGCTCCGCGTCGAGACCATGGGCGTCGGCATCGAGTGCGCACGGCTCAGCCGAGCCTTGGGCTCCAGCGCGTGCGCCGCTGGCTGTGGCGATGCTACCGCTGCGTTGTGGCTGTGGTGGTGGTGCAGCGACTTCTTGCGCGTGATGCGCCACGCGAGCTCGGGCTGGTCCCGGACGAAGTAGTCGTTCGAGAACGTGCACACGACGGCCTTGGACTTGGTCCACTTGCGGAAGTGGAAGTAGTTGAGCTGGCGCTGGAAGCTCGTGTACTTGCGGTGCTTGAAGTACTTGGGCAGCACGTGCTCCATCATCTGCTCCATGTCGTGGATCTCGAACGCGCGGCCGTTCGGCGTCCAGCGCAGGATCTCGTCGCTCTCTTCGTCGAGCATCTTGCGCAGGTTCTTGAGAAACGGCGCGACGTCTTTGTCAGTCTTGCTCGCGCTGCTGAAGCTGTGCACGGGACTGCCCATGGGACTGATGCTGCCGCCCAAGGGTGCTCGGCTGTTCATGATCATCAGGTGCTGCATGCCACTTGCTTGTGTGTGAGCTGGAGCTGGTGAGCTGGTGAGCTGGTGAGCTGGTGCGCTTGGGTGTGTGCGACGGACGGAGCAAATTGCGACCTGAGCTCACTTGCTTCGGGTTGGTTGGTTGTTCTCTCTCTCTCGCGTGCACGCACGCACGCACTCGCTCAGTCACGCTCGCGCAGGTGCGCTCCATAGACAGACACACACACAGACGGACGGACTGACACAGTACGACAGTCAGACGGCACACCGAGCGAGAACGACGAGGAGCCCATCTCCGTCACTCACTCGCAGAGCATTCGAGCGAGCGAGCGAGCGAGCGAGCGACCATCGCTCCAAACATTGATCGGGGTGTTGTTGCTGCTGTTGCTGCTTCCCGCGCGCGAGGCTGTATCCACCTGCTACTGCTGCTCGAGCTTGAGGCGGTCGAGGCGATAGGACGTGCTGCCCCACGCACAGCAGCAGCGTGCAAGGCTCTCTTACACGCACACTCAAAGGCGCCGTTCCCGCCAGCGATCGCGAGTAGGTACGCGCGCACGCCAGACCACCTTCATGCCCCCGCCGCATCATCATCATCAAGCAGCAAGAGCAGCAGTAGTAGCTTGAAAGGGTACGGCAAGCAAGACGACGCACATGCTGCAGCATGCTGCTTCGAGCGACCGATCGATCGGTCGGTCTATCGGAGCGTCGAGTGTGGCGCAACCAAGCAAGCGTGCGGGCAAACCTGGTTAGAAGCAGTAAACTCTGAGCCTGGACGCTCTTACTGCGTGCGCAAGAGCTACAGGTCCATGGAACAGCCACTTCAACATCCCATTTGCCGGTTCGATTATTTTTCACTTGTGTTTTGAATGCTTCCTCGTTCCGCCATCGCCATTCGCTGGGTCGATCCATCATCCGTCCATCGAGCTCTTGCGCGCGAACGAGCGTCCTTGCGTCCTTGTGCGTCCTTGTGTGTCCTTGCGTCCTGCTCGTGGCGCTGAGCTGCCCCGCGACAGACAAGCACAGGAGCCCTGCGAGGCACAAGCCCAACAACAACAACAACAACAGAGCAGGAGATCAAAGCACCCGAGCACGCAAACTCAAGTCAGAGCGCTCACATAGACACACACACACGCACTCGTGGGTGTACGTAGCGTCCTGCGTGCAGTGGGATCAGCGGCCGCTTTGGTTTGCTTGCGGTGGCGTGTGCCGCCCGGCAACCGGCAGGAGCAACTGCGTCTTGCCCGCACACGCGCGCACACGCAAGTTCTCTCTCGCTCGCGCGCGCTCTCTTAGCATGGCGATCCTCAAGCACCAGCGTGTCTGCCTCTCGACGCGGGTGTGTGCGAGGCTGCGAGCGACTTGGTCCATCTCAACGGCAAGAGAGGAGAGGGTGCCGCCGCTGCCACCGCCAGCCAGTATCAGTCGCCAACCCAACCGCTCTCTTGCGCGCTCACACACGCGCGGCGCGTCTCGGGTCCTCTCGTTCGACCTCGGCAATGATGGTATGCATGTCTTCACGGCCGCATGTGCGAATCTGTGTTGGCTCTTGCTAGCGCGCGCCATGATGGTGACGATGGTGGTTTGGCACGAGGTAGCGAGAGAGTGCGAGAGTTCCAGTCGTCGTCGTGGCGTGAGCCGCTGCGCGACCACCGTGTTGCTGCGAACAACCACCGCCACCACGACCACTCTCCGTCGTCGTCTGCGCGAACGCAAGCACCTGCAGATGTGTGCATGAGAGAGAGAGCACGAGCATATGCACATGAACGGGCGTCGAGTGGCACGACCTTGTGCAAAACAAGCACGCGACCACGCAAGCGGATCCAAGCTGCTTGCTGATGTGATCTTCACATCAGCAGGCAGCGCGACTTCCGACTGGAAGTGACCGAGCCGACACGACACCGCGAGCGCTAGCTCCATGCGAGCGAGCGCCGAAGAAGCTACCATGAGCTTCGATCGCGAACCTTGCGCCGCATGCCAGCTCTTCAGCTCGTACTCGGATCTGCTTCGACGGCTGCTTCACGTTCGTTTGTCAGCTCGAGCGTTGGAGAAAGAGTCCTAGACTTGCGGCTCTGCTTTACGCGATCGCGAGCACATACATACGCACGGACTGACCGACACCAGACCACCGGTACCTTCGAGGACTAACGTTCGATTAGCGCGTGCCACAGCGCAGGAGCTCGTGCTGCCGCGCGATATGTCCTGGTGGTGCTGGTGCGCTGCCTCGCCAGTCGACTGACTGGCTCGTTGCACCAAGTGAGGAAATCGCATGCGCTCATTGACGACGGCGTCCTTCCTTCTGCGAAATGACTCGCATGTGTGCGTGTCTGTCTGGACGTGGGTATCGCGCCGCAGGTGTAGAGCCTCGCCCGTGAAGCCGACTTGGAGCGGCTCGACGGTGGAAAGGAACGACACGCATGCTTGGCGACAGCGCTCGACGTGGACCCTTCCTTGGACTATGTTCAGTAGGCTGCACAAGACAAGACACTTGTGTGTAGTGCGACAGAATGACTAGCAGGTGGTGCTGGCGGGGCATGTCACGACGACCTTTTTAGCAATTGGAGCGCTTTGTCAAGCGCCGCTATTGTCTCGCAGCGTGCGCTCGGCTGTCACAGACCGAGTCATTCTGGCAGCGTGAAATAAACAAGGGCGACTGCGCAGATCCGGTGGTGGCAGATCGCACATCAACAGCACACACGCAACATGGCAATGGCTGCGCGGAGACTGAGCGCGACGCTCGCAGCAACCACCGCCGCTGCTGCTGCAAGCTCGCGCGCGAGTGTGCGCCGCAGCAACAGCGCTGTGCTCGCACACCACCGCGTGTTCTCGTCGTCGTCGCGCGCACTCGCAGCGCCGTGGAACCTCTTCCCTGTCGGTACGTCGTTGACTTTTTCGTGCATGCAAGCGTCTGCGTGTGTTCCAATCGGCAAGCTACGCTCTGTCCGTACGAGCTACTGAAGAGCGGACTCGCCTGACGGAACGACTGCTGTCTCGCAAATGCTGCGCTTGCTGGGATGCAATGCAGCTCGCCAAGCAGACGCACCACTGCCGCAAGCGCCGCTGTACCTGTCCGATTGGCGTCACAACCTCGAGTTCTCGCTCGAGAAGATGCGTCTGACAGAGGAGCCGATCGGCATGCAGCTGCTCAACCGCAACGCGCGTCGACCGAAGAAGGTGCGCTCGTGGTGCAGATCAACCAGCCACGCACCACTCGCAGTCGTGATCTGCTGTGTGCTCACTCGCCGCTGTCACTGTTGCGCTTGCGCTCGTTGTCGCAGGCAAACCACGGCAAGCGTCCGTGCTCGCACCACCGTCGCCGCCTCAAGCGGCTGAGTCGCCGGTCCTAAGTACAACCACGCCGATAGGATCGTGCTGGTGCTGCTCGCTTGCAACGACTGCGGCGTGCGCTGCAGCATCAAGCCGATCGACACATAGTCAGCCAGACAGGATAGCTAGGATAGGTGCGCAAGATGCGTGAATGCATAGACACGAGTGATACGGGAGACGCTCGAGACGTGCTTGATGAGCTGAAGCTGCAGCAGCGGCGTGTTGGCGCTTGTGCACTAGCGTTCAGTATCGGAAAGGATACCTTGTCGATTCGGATAGAGACAAAAGCGAGGGAGTTGCTTCACACAATCACCTCTTGTCAACAAAAGCAGCAGCAATGGCAGCGCGAGGTGGCTGGGAGCGCGACGACGACTCGGAGATCACGCGGCTGCGCGAAGAAGGCGCTGCGACGCTCAGTGGCGGTGGCGATGACCAGCACGACGGTAGTGCGTCGCAGCAGCAAGATGACGGCGCGCCTGCGCCTGAGAAAGCGGTCAAGAGGCGGCGCAACCTGCTCTCCGAGTCGAACCTCGTGTCTGCTGACGGACTCGCGAAGATCTACGAGACGTTCCCGTTCCAAGTGAGCGGCGACGTGACTGGCCAAGAGGTGCGCTGAGCTCTCATCCATCCGTATTGTGCATGCGTGCGATGGCGAGCAACGGCGCTGCGGCTCACACTGGTGGCATGTCTTCGTCCACGACTTGCTCTCACACTCGCTCGCGGCGCTCGCTCCGTGCAGGCGAAAGCGCTCGCGTCACTCATCAAGATGTACAAACAGTGGGCGTACGATCTGTACCCAGGCTTGAACTTTGACGACTTTGTCGACCGCGCCGAGACGCTTGGCAAGGGCCATGGCGTACGTCCTTCGTGCCATTGCCTTCATGTCTTGCATTGGCTGCGTCTCCGATAGTGTATCGAGCCAAGTCGCTCACCGACAGTGGCTTGCTCGCTCTCGCACACACGCGTTTGCACCTTAGGTCCAGTCGCTCATGTCGGAGCTCCGTACGAAAGAGATGCACCGAGCGCTCGGTATTCGCACTGAGGGCAACGGTGACGACGAGGACGAGTCGCTAGGGATGCCGCGCGAGCCAATGGAAGGCGAGGAAGCGATGCTCTAGTGCGCAGTGAACGCATAGTTGAGAGCGAGAGACTGAACACGTCCTGCGCAGCTCCTGGACACGGCTACGAGCGGTGTGAGCGGTTGAGAGACGAGCACACGCCTGTCAAACTGCGCGGTTCGAATCGCTTCGCTCTTGAGATAGAGAGCGCGATAGTGCGAAAACCAAGAGTCCACTGCCGTCAGGACCTCGAGCATTGCAGCAACTGGTTTCAAGCAGCGATGTGTAGATTTCATACTTCGAAGTGCTGACTTGCCTGGTGTATGCATCGCGTGCGATTTGTGTTGATCATGGCGCAGTGTGTGTCACACACACTGCTGCTGCTCCCTCTCGCAAAGAAATCCGGTTCTCGCTCGACACGCGACGAAGGCAGAGCTCAAGCGCCGCTACATCGCCATCGCCATTGTCGTCGTCGCTGTCGTCGTCGTCGACGCACGCAGAGCAGAGCAGACACAAAGACAGCGAGCGAGCGAGAGAGAGAGAGAGCGCACATGCTGCTCCGACCGACGCCTGGCGCTGTCCAAAACATGTCGGACGCGATGTTCGAAGCTGCGACCGACTGCTTCATGTGCCAAAAGAAGTTCCAGGTCTTTCGCCGCAAGCACCGCTGTCGGGTACGGCGACTGCACGGTCGATTTCTTGAGAGGCTGCTACAGTCGCGACGTGCTCACGTGCGCTCTCACTCTCTCTCTCTCGCACGCGTTTGCTCTCGACAGTCGTGCGGCAATGCCGTGTGCGGCAGCTGCGCACGGTCGCACAAAGTCATGCCGTCGACGACGATCGTGCGGTACAACAACGAGCCCGTGCGCGTGTGCGACCGGTGCGTGCACGACCAGAACCAGATGCTCATGGAGCGCCGCCGGACCGAAGACATTGAGCGCGCGCGTGCGCGGCAGCTCGTTGTCGCGGAGGAAGAGCAGCGCATGCGCGCAGCGGAAGAGACGCGGCGCGACCAAGAAGTCGCCGAGCAGCTTGCGCGCGAGCGCGCGCGTGCAGAGCTCGTGCAGCGCGCGCTCGAAGAGAAACACTTTGGCCCGCGACCCGAGCGCGCGGCACTGCGGCGATCGCGCAGTCTCGACGACTGCAGCCGCGTGACGGTCTCGCGCGTTGCGAAAGACGTGGCGCCGCGTCTCGCAGACGCAGCTGCGCGCGCACACTCGCTGCTCGAGCCACAGGCGCATCACCAAGTCACAGCAGCGCTCTCGCCGCAAGAGCACGGCGCCAGTTGCACAAGCAACGGGCACAGCAGCAATGGAGCTGCTGCGACTGTGGTGCCCGAAGCCGAAGAGTGCGCGATCTGTCTCGATACGATGGACGTCGGCCACGCGATCTACACGACTGCGTGCGG
>JAASFT010000599.1:0-16092 GCA_023333885.1 Globisporangium parvum
CGCCGCGAACTCGTCGAGAGTCGGCCAGCGGAGGTCGGGCGTGAGGAAGTCCTGGAGCGTTGAGAAGCCGTTGCTGGCGAGCGCGAGTCGGACGGCCGGGTTGGACGTCGCGCAGAGCTGTTTCGTCGGCCGCGTCGCGCGCTCGGGCGGGTATTGCCAGAGCGCGCGACACATGCACCTGTTGTAATGCCTACGCCGTTTCGATCTGTGTGATGTCGGAGCTGCTGGTGCCATCGCGGCGGCTCGGACCGCTCCACTGAGCTCGCGTAGTGACTGCTGCTGCCCACCAAGAGCATGTGGCTCTCGCCACAGCATGAATCGGTGCGAGGGTCGCATCCGTCGCCGCCCGAACAGCAGCGACACGAGTCCATGGTACAAGCTGCGCACCAGCACTTCTGCGACCCAGTAAGCAGCAAGAGCGGCAGCGACACGAGTCGACCGTCGTCTGCCGCATCTTTACGACCTTCACGCTCGTCATCGGCACCCTTCGCAGACTCGGACTTGCCCGTGTCTCTCCACGACCACATGGACAGCTTCCCACTCGTGCCGCTGCCAGTCATTCCGCGTCTGAGCCTCACGGACTTGCTCAAGTGCCAAGACGGACTCGTGCAGCTACTGCAGTCGCTCTCCGGGCCAAATGCGTCGACCGACGACGCACAGCTCGCCAAGTACGCGAATCGGCAGCTCTCGCTTGTGCAGCGTCATCTCGAGCAGACGCGCGCTCGAGAGCGTGTCATGCAACTCATCAGTGACCAAGTCCCAGTGCAGCCGGCTCCAATCATATCACCACAGCCGCAACAGCAGCATCTTGCAGCAGCGAAAGCGCTCCCGATCTTCCTCACGCCACCATCACCGAGCTCGATGCTGCGAGGCAACGACAGCAACAACAGCAGCAGCGTCCGACCTGCTTCGTCCTCACTCAACACACGCAAGCCTGAACTCCAGAGCACGAGTAGCACTGCGTCACTTGACAGTCATACAGTGAACAAGGCACTGCTCTCGAGCGCTGACAGGACACAGAAGAAGACGAAGAAGGAAGCGATCGAAGCTGCGAAGGCACTCATCCAAGCGAGTCTCAAGCGCGGCGGGGGTCAGTCGCATGGCGGCGCATCGTCAACATCGTTTGTGATCGCAGCAGGTGACCACTCGAGCAGCAACAGCGCCAAGCGGCGACGACACGCAGCGAAGAAGAAGCCGACAGCGATCGAGCAGGAGCAAGCGCGTGCGCGTCAGGCCGAGAAGGAGCGCGAGCGACAGCGACAGGAAGCGTACCAGCGGCTGCTCGCGCGCCAGGAGCTCCAAGCTGCAAAGAAGAACAAGAGCAAGCAGGCAACGAAGAGCGCTCTCGAACCGGCGTCGTCAGCGAAAGCCGCAGATGCAGAAGCGTTGGCGAGCGATGCGAGTGAGTCAGTGCTGACACCACGCAGCAGTAGAGCTACAGTTGTGGCGAGAACCACCGCTGCAGCTGCAGACGCTAGCGACGGCAGCGAGAATGACGAAAGCGAGGTGAGCAACTGCTCCGACAGCGACGAGGCCAACGAGCGAGCGATCATGGCGCTCGAGGTGGCGCTGCCAGCGCGTGAGGACGAGAGTGCGGATGCACTCGAGCAAGCGCTGCCGCAGCAAGAGACTGAAGTTGGAGCGGCCTCGCACGATGGCAGTGACGGCGACTCGAGCTCAGCCGAGAGCGCCAGCGACGACGAGTGTCACGCGAACGAAGGCGAAACAGCAGAAGCAGTAGCGATGGCAGATCGCGATGACCTGCCGATGTCTCGTAGTCGACGAAGCGCCAGTGATACTCCGAGGCATCGCTGTGACGACGAGTCGGTGCAGTCGCTCGAACGCCCCGAAGTCGAAGATGACAGCGAGCGTGCAGACAAACCACTGGTAACTCAATCAGCACGTGCGAGCGAGGAGCGAGGGCCTTTTGAGAGCAGTGGCGAGTCTCACACTGAACTCGCAAGTGACGAGCGCTCGAGCGCTGCGCAGATCACATTGGATCTCCAGACGTTCATGGCGTCGCGGAAAGCAGCGATGCTAGAGCAACTGCAGCAGCAGAAGCAGCTCCGACTCGCGACTGCCATGACGCCAGCAGCCAGCGACTCTCTGGAGTGCGACGCAGACGCTTCGAAGCGATGTGATGGCGCAGGCGAGCGAGGCGAAAGCGGCAGCGACAGCTCGTTGACGAAGAACCAGAACGCGCGCGAGAGCACGCGAGCCGCCAAGCCGTCACACAACGACATCAAGTGTGTGGCGGAGCCGCCTCGGTCTCAGCATCCGAGCCCAAGAGCAGAGAGCTCTACAAGGCATGAAGCAACGCCTCAAGTCGACAGAACATCCACAACCACGACCGCGTCCGTTGAAGCATTGGCCAAGCCATCTCTTCCACCGCAGCAGCAGCGCTCGCCACATTCGCCCGGACGAGCGAGTCCTGAGACCCCTGTTCGAGTCGCTCGGCTGCTCACCAAGCTCTGCAACGACTACCGCGCGCACTTTGGCAACTTCCACTGCATCCTCACGAGCGTGTTTGAGCAGCGCCACGCATTCCGCAGTAACAACAACACTGGCAGCAGCTCGTCGCTGACTGCGCTGCCATCACACGCGCCGCCTGTGCACGATCAGTCACTGCGCATTCAGCTCAAGCTCTACGAGAGCTGGCAGAGCATCATGCACGACTACGCGACGGTGTTTGGCAGCACGATCGCGACCCCGCGAGCGATGCTCCCATCATCTGGGTCGGCTGGACTATCGCCATTCACTGCGCACTACCGCATCAACTCAACGACGCGGCGCGAAGTGTGCGACATCGTCATCACGGCGCTCGAGAACCTCGGAGACTGGGACGAGCATCCGTCCGGGCTCGGGCTCAAGACGACGTGGAACTTGCTCTGGACCTGGAGCAAGCCGCGCGTGGAGCGCAAGACGCTGCTCGCGTGGCAGAAGGTGAACCACTTCCAGCACGCCAAGGCGCTCACGCGCAAAGACTGCCTCAAGAAGAACATGGGCAAGTACGTCGCCATGGGCGGCAAGATGAAGAGTGCGTACGACGTCGTGCCGCTCACGTTCATCCTCCCGAACGAGTACATTGCGTTCGTGCAGGCATTCCAGGACAAGGGCGAGCGGCTGCGGCGCGCGTGCGAAGAGCGCGGCAAAGCCGCGAGTACAGTGGCGGGCAAGAACATCTGGATCATGAAGCCCGTGGCACTCTCGCGCGGTCGCGGCATCTCGCTCGTAAACGCTCTGAGCGACGTCGTGTACGGCGAGCAAGTCGTGATCCAAGAGTACATTGCGAATCCGCTGCTGCTCGACGGCTACAAATTCGACCTGCGGCTGTACGTGCTCGTGACATCGTTCAACCCGCTCGAGGCGTTCTTCTACGAAGACGGCTTCGTGCGACTGTGCACGCGGCCGTACGAGGACACGGACTTGTCGAACCTCTTCGTTCACCTCACGAACAGCAGCATCCAAAAGGCGAACCAGGACGCGATTGAGATGAGGTGTGTTGGTGACAGTGGACATGACGCACGTGGCAGGCGAACATGTCGGGATGGCTCACGATCGCACTCATTCATGCACTGCGATGCTCGTCGGCACTAGCGACAATCCGATCAACGCAGCCGCAGGTGAAGAAGCCGGTGGCACGAAGATGACGCTCTCGTACCTCTGGAAGCGGCTCGGCGCCATGGGTGCAGACGTCGCGAAGGTCAAGCGCGACATTGACGACGTGATCCTCAAGTCGCTGCTCTGCGGCGAGGACCACATCCCGTTCCAGGTCAATAGCTTCGACCTCTATGGCTACGACATCTTGCTCGACGACACGTTCCGGCCGTGGCTCATCGAGATCAACTCCAGTCCGTCCATGGCGCGCGAGAACGACCTGGACTATCAGGTGTGTGCGCGCGTCTGTGGAACCCTGCGCTGCGATTCGTGCAGGTGATGCTCACACACATGCGACTCGAATGGTGAGGCGCTAGGTGAAAGACGCACTGATCCTCGACACGATCAAGCTCGTGGATCCGCTGCGGTTCGACCGCTCCAAGTTCGTCGACATCGTCTCGCGGCGCCTCCAAGACCTCGAGAACGAGAAGCGGCGGCCGCATGCGCACATCCGACACCCAAAGGAAGCCGAGGAGCTCATGGTGCGCCAGCTCAACGAGGACTTGACCGAAATCCTGCGAGGCAAAGTGCCGCGAAGCTACGGCGAGCTGCCTGAACACCTCGGGAGCTACCGACGCCTCTGTCCGCACACGACGAGCTACAACCAGGTGTGTGGTGCATGCCTTGGAATATCGACTGGCGAGACGATGGATCTCGACGCAGCGCTAACGAACTGGATGGCGGCGGTGCGGCAGCTCGTCAAGCTCAAGAAGAGCTGCGTGCGCATGGAGCGGCGAGTGTGATGTGGCGTTGCAGCCATGCGCACACCTCAGCCAGCCCTCGATCGACTGCCGAGATCCTGGTCTTCGAACTCTCGCAGTCTCACTCGATCGAACGATCGCGATGCCAACCATGTGACTGCGTGCAACAACCGACCGACAACCACAGAAGGCACCAGTGACACGCCAGCGCGGCAAGGCAACACAGCCGAGAGCCCACGAGCGGCACCAGCAGCAGATCGCTCTGCTCCGAGCCTGAGACGACGCCTCTGTGCGAGATGAGGTGACCGCCGTGTCGGTTCAGTCAAACCACTGCGTTTCGCTATGCGACTAGAATTGAAATGACAAACCGTCTAGACGCGCTGTGATTGGCTCGTTCGCACGCTGCTGCGCAAACTGTCCACACATCACCATCACTACAACGAGCAGGCCACACGCGAAGCGCTTCGCGACACGAGCAGACGCACGCGCACTTGCGAATCGATCGCCCACGAGAGCTGCGATGCGTGCGCCGACGTCTTCTCGAGGCGCGTCCTTGCCGCCGCTGCGTCTGCTGCTGCTCGCGCTCGCGCTGCTGCTCGCACTCAGCGACGCCGCGTCGACGCAGCAGACGAAAGACGACCTCAAGCCGCTGTCCGAGATCGATGGCTACGACATCGTCGCGATCGTGCTCATGGCGTGCGGGCTCGCGGCTGCGTCGGCCGGTGGCGTCGGCGGCGGGACGATCCTCGTGCCGCTGCTCGTGCTCGTCATGGGCTTCGACATCAAGTTCGCGACGCCGTCGTCGAACTTCATCATCATGGGCGGCGCCGTCGCGAACGCGATGTTCAATCTGCGCAAGCGCCATCCGTTCGTGGACCGGCCGCTCGTGGACCCGGACATTTGCGTCGCGATGATCCCGTCGATGATGGGCGGCGCGGTCATCGGTGCGTTCTTCTCGAAGCTCCTGCCGAGCTACGTCATCTCGATCCTCTTCGTGCTCCTGCTCGCGGCCACGGGCGTCCGGACGATGCAGAAGGCGATCAAGCTCCACAAGAAAGAGAAGGCGGCGAAGGACGCGGCGGCTGCAGCTGCGCCGTCGCCAGTGCCAGCAGACGGCGCGACGGCGTTCCAGGAGATCAAGACGCCGGAGATCCAAGTGGACGTCGCGAGCGACCAGCACGCGAGCACGCGCGTTGAGGACAAGCAGCCGCTCGTGAAAGACCGCGAGGCGGAGCTGCGCGCGCTGGTCGAGGGCGAGCGCCACTTCAACTGGCCCAAGCACGCGGCGATCTTCGTGTGCTACTTGGGCATCGTCGCCGCGAGCATCGGCGGCGCCAAGGCGACGTGCGGCAGCGTCACGTACTGGGTCGTGCTCTGGGCCGAAGTGCCGTGGGTGCTCTGCTTCACCGCGCTCTTCGTCGCGTACATGGCCAAGCGCCGCGCGTATAAGCTCGCGCTCGGCTTCCGCTTCGTCGCCGGCGACATTGAGTGGACCGCGAAGACCTCGGTCTTCTTCCCGCTCGGCTGCATGCTCGCAGGCGTCGTCGCCGGGCTCTTTGGCGTCGGCGGCGCGATCATCGCCGGTCCGCTCATGCTCGAGCTCGGCGTCGTGCCGGAGGTCGCGTCGTCCACGAGCGCACTGCTCGTGCTCTACTCGTCGGCCGCCGCCTCGGCCAAGTTCGCGCTCTTCAACCAGATCGCGTGGGACTGGAGCGCTGTGCTCTGCGCGCTCGCGTTCGTCGTCACGACCGTCGCGCAAGTGTACATCCTCGGGTACGTGCGGCGCACGGGGCGCCAGTCGATCATCGTGTTCTGCATCGCGACGACCGTCTGCCTCGGCGCGTGCCTCATGACGTACTCGGCGATCAAGACCACGATCGACCACGCGGGCGAGCCCTTCCACGTCCAGTTTTGCAAGTAGCCGCGAGTGTGCGAGTACACGACACGTTCCATCTGACCAGTGCGTCTTGCGAGCGCAAGGACGCTGACGACGCCGAGCGCGCGCACTGGCGCTTTGAGCACTCAGCGTCAACTCTGAGCGCAGCATGTGAGCATGTGGGCAAAGGATCGACAGATCGAGCCGCCGCTGCTGCGGCTGCAAGCGCGGACACACACATTCCCGTCCTTGGACATGCACAGGTTCGCAAGTGCGAGGCGTCAACAGGGGTGACCTTCACTGTCAATGGTCTTGGCGTTGCGCATGCGACCACATGGCGTTCACGCCGAGCTCTCGGTTCACGGACGTCCATTCACCCACCCACATGACCGAGTCGAGTCGAGCCGAGTCGAGCGTCGTCATGGAGTTGTTGCTGTTGTTGCCATGGAGATCGCTTCACGAATAGGTGGAATTGTCGATTGCAAATGCGTGGGTAGAGTCGAATTTGGTGGAGCTCTGATGGTTTGGCTGGCCTTCCCAATGTATGCCACACAAATCTGTTTTCTTGACCTTCACTATTTACCGTCATTCTTGCGTTTCGAACCCTAACCTTCGAGTCTTACTTTGTCGTACTTGCGAGATATTCGAAAGCGCAATAGCAATTGGCTCGAAGAATTCGCATTTGGAAATGGCCAGACGGCAGCACGAGAAGCCCAGTCGCCATTTTCGGCTTGAAAGGCCCTTTTGGTCTGAGCCCACGACGTCCACACCACCACCACCACCACCACCGCAGGCTCGTACGCGACGCGCAGCAGGTCCCTGCACGACGACCACGACGACCACGAGGCGCCGGCGCCGCACGAAGAGGAAGAGGAAGAAAAGGAAGTGGCAGGAGCACGAGCTCAGAGCGGCGGTGGCGGCGTGTGCGCACGAGCGAGACACCAGCAGCAGTAACAGCAGGAGCGAAGAGTGTGCAGGCGGTGCGTCCGGGAGAAGTGGTCTCCGCGGACAAAGACGACAGAAGCCCACTTGGGCAACCAAGAGACCGAGCGGCAGACCAAGTGTGAACGACAAGCGGCAGACG
The DNA here is from genome assembly GCA_023333885.1 of Globisporangium parvum. Taxonomy (NCBI): domain Eukaryota; phylum Oomycota; class Peronosporomycetes; order Pythiales; family Pythiaceae; genus Globisporangium; species Globisporangium parvum. The sequence continues at coordinate 7,319 of JAASFT010000599.1, forward strand.
AACGCGAGACTGACAGCTGGATGCTCACACTGCGCTTCGACTTGATGGACGACGTCTTTGGGGCGTACGGTCCGGCCGTGGCAGTGGCGTCAGTGCCGCTCCAGCGCCATGTGCGTCTCGCACCGTGCGTGGCGCCCGAGCGCGCTGGAGCGGCACAGAGCGCGACGCCATCGTTCAGCCGCTGCTGCAGCGACCTCTTTTCGCCGAACCCAGCGATCGACGACGACGACCGCGAGCGTCGACGGATCCCAGACGACCACCAGTTCCAGCAGCAGCAGCAGCAGCAGAGCGCTGCGTTCGGCGACGTCGGAGAGTTTGACGAGGACTTTGATCTCGGTCCGCCGCCGCCGACGGGTCCCGTGCTCGTGCGCCAGCGCGCGACGGACTGGACCGTCACGCGCGAAGCGAAGGCGGCGTCGCTGGCTCAGAAGGTCGATGCGACCGCGAGCAGCGCTGCAGCTCTGCGGACAGCGCGGCTGATACCACCGAGCAGCTCCAGTGCGGCGCTGAGCCGTCGGAGCCGCTTCCTGGGCGTGTAGGCGCCTCGCGCGCGTGCGTGACGCTGCCGTGGCGTATTAGTAGTATTATAGCAGAGCTGCGGCGGCGCGGCGCGCGTGCGCAGGAAGCGGCTCCGAGAGCAGACGACTGGGCTCTTCATGGCCCTGCGCGACGGCAGCTACCGAGGTGTGGAGATGTGAACGTGCGCGCGCTCGCATCGATGGATCGGAGCCACGACCACAGGCGAGAGAGGACCAGACACTCGCGTTCGACGAAGGACTCGGTCGGTCGAACGAGATGCGGAGCTCTGAACGTGAATGAATCCAAAGCCTTGCGTCCGAAGTCGTCGGGTCGGCAGCTCGTGCGCGCGACCGAGTGAGATGCGAGCGTGCGTGGCGTACGGAGAGCGCATGTGCGAGTGCGAGTGCGAGTGTCTGTCTGTAACGAGAGCTCACCTCCTAGGGCATTGGGCACCTGCCTGCGTCTGCCAGGACGTCTCGACTCGGCTGGGAACGCGACTGGCGAGGAGCTCTCGCTTCACTTGAAATTTGTATGCCGGCGCTGCAAAAACACGGGCGAATCCTGCCCACGTGGTGTGGCGCCACACCATCCAGCGGTTGTTTGGTGGCGAAGCGAAGAGCGCCTCCTCTCTCGCTCGCCAGCAGTCTCGGCGCCGTCGAACTCTCTCGTCCCCACGTCTCGCGCAGACGTCGTCCGCTTGCTCCAGCCACCTACTTCTCCAGAAGCTCGCAGCATGACGTCGTCATCGACAGCGCTGCCGGGCGTCGTGACGTGCAGCAGCGTGCGTGCAGGCGGAGCGGCGACCGCGACCGCAGGGGCCAAGGCGACGTCTGCGGCGGTCGCGGCGCTGTCGCTCTCGCCCGCGTCGCGCGCGTTCTTGTCTGGCGCAGTCGCGGGCGTCGTCGCCGACTCGATGCTGCACCCGCTCGACGTCGTGAACCTGCGCATGAAGATCCAGCACGTGCCGACGCCCAAGTACGCGAACGTGTTCCGCGCGATCAAGACGATCTTGCGCGAAGAGGGCGTGCGCGGGTACTTTGGCGGCCTCGGCACGACGATGATGTGCTCGCCCGTGTGCGCGGCGACATACTTTGGGTCGTACGAGACGCTCAAAGCCGCAGCGCTGCCGCACGTGGCCGAGCGCCACCACGGCGTCGTGTTCTTCCTCTCCGGCGCGTGCAGCGAGGCGCTCATCTCGGCCATCTCGGTGCCGAGCGAAGTGATCAAGTCGCGCCTGCAGCTCGGACGCAACCCGCACGCTGCGAGCGGCGGCGCGATCAAGTACACGACCAACTACCGCGGCACGGCGCACGCGGCGCTGTCGATCGTGCGGTCTGAAGGCGTGCGCGGGCTCTACTCGGGCTACTCGGCGTGCCTGAGCGTCGACACGTTCTACTCGGCGTTCTCGTTCCTGTTCTACGAGACGCTCAAGGCGCAGTACAAGAAGCACGTGGCGGCGCGCGACGGCAGCGAGCGCGCGCTGAGCACGGTCGAGTCGCTCGCAATGGGCTCGCTCGCGGGCGGCGGCGCGGCGTTCATTACGAACCCGCTCGACGTCGTGACTGTGCGGCTCATGACGCAGGGCAAGCACAAGGTCTACGACGGCCTCGGCCACTGCTTCCGCACGATCGCGCAGCGCGAAGGCGTGCGCGGGCTCTGGAAAGGCGCGTCGTGCCGCACGTTCGCGGTCATGCCGCAGGCGGGCATCTGCTTCGGCGTCTACGAGACACTCAAGCACTGGCTCTTCGACGGCGAGCTGGAGGACTTTGACCTGGACGACGCGCTGTGAGAGGTCGTAGTGCGTGGGCAGCGCGGGGGTGCGGACATACGCACGAGGGAGGGAGCGAGCGAGCGAGAGAGCAGCGTACAATAAGACACAAGTAATAGAGCGCGGCACGAGCCGCCGCTACACGGCGAGAAGCCGGCGATAGGAAGGCGAACGTCCTCTGTAGGTGGACGCGTCTTACGCCGTGCGCTTAAAGTGGTTCTCGTCGATCGTCGAGTACACGTGGCCTTCGCTCGTGAGGTAGTTGAGCGCACCGCGGAGCTGGTCCTCGCTCATCTGGCCGCGCAGGTCCGTGAAGATCTGGTCGATCTTGAGCCCACGGTCGCTCGTGCACGTGCCAAGGACGTCCAAGATCGCCTTCTGCTCGGGCGAGAAGTTCGAATCCATCATGCCGTAGTCCATGCCGCCGCCCATGCCGCTCTGCCCCAAGTACGCGCCGCCGCCCTGGTTCCACGCCTGCTGCCCCACTGGCACGTCAAAGCCGGTCTTGGCAGGCGCGCCGAACGCACTGCCAGCTGCCGCTGCGCCACTCGCGCCTTGGAGCGGCCCCTTTGTGTTGTAGCAGTGCACGTAGATCGCGTCGAGGAAGTGGTGCGTGACCTCGTTAAAGTCCTCGATCGGCGCGACTGTGAACGCCGAGAGCGACACTTTGCCCTGGAACGTCCGCAGGTTGCCAACGACGCGGACGTAGATGCCATCGCTGCAGACGCACGAGAGAGAGAGAGAGCGAGTGCGGACATAAGCGCCGCTGCGTGTCCACAACCTTCGCACACGAGCAGCTACAGCAATCGTATTGCCACGAGAACGCACCGGAGCTTGGCCACCTCGGTCTCGGCGTAGTCGGCGTCGTCCGAGTGCAGGAAGAGGCGGCCGTCGATGATGCCCGTGCCGTCGTCGAGCTGGAAGTTGACGTTCGTCGAGTGCGGTACGACGTTCGAGAGGATGCCGATGAGCTTCACGTTCGTGACCTCCTGGTTGTCGATGCGGATCACGTCGTCATCCGACGCCGAGCGGCTCGCGAGCTGCTTGGCCGTGATCGGTAGCAGCGTCTGCGCTTCGCGCGAGGGGCGGTTGCCGCCGCCGCGCTTGCTTGGCGTGCCCTGACTCGCGCCTTGCGAGCCCTCCATGAAGCCGCCGCCGCCAAAGTCATCGTTCCCGTACGCTTCGTAGCCGCCGTAGCTCATGCTCGCTGTCGTCGTCGTTCCTTGCTGCTCGGCGAGTCGTTTTGGAGTTTTCCCGCCAAAACGCGCGAAATCGGACTTTATTGGAGATCACGAGCATGGGCATGAGCACGAGCAGGAGAGCAGGAGAGCTGGAGAGCGAGCTAGCGACGTCTGTGGCTCCTCGAGCACTCGTGCCAAAGCCACACCACGCGATACACGCATGGCAACAAAGATCAGCTGCGACCGCTTGTTGCTCGCGGCAGTCGAGCGCGGCGATATCGCGATGATGCCGCTCCTCCAGCCGCAGGTGCTCTATCAATGAGCACTCGCGACTGCGAGACGCGGCCACCATGGGTGATCGTCGAGCTGCTCGAGGCATCTGCTGCTGCAGCTATCGCAGATGATGACACGCCGAGCGACGGACTGTCTCATTGCCTATCGCTGACGTGGCTGCACTTGCGCTACAGACGCACTCCCTCCATCTATCGTACATACTCACGCCCTCACTCCCTCACTCCTTCCGGCCGACACTCAGTCCCTCACTCGCTCGCTCGCGGCCTTCTTGGCGATCTTGTCGCAGCCTCCGCCGCCTGCGATGACGAGGCAGCTCGTGGTCTCGTACATCTTCATGAGGTTCGTCATGACGGACCAGACCATCGCAAAGAGGACGTACGCAAGCGTGAAGAGCCCCATCGTGCGGCTCGAGCCCCCGGTGGCTTTCAGGCGCTGCGTCGCTTGCTTCTGTGGCGGCAGGAGCGGCAGGAAGACGAGCGAGAGGAGCTTCATGGCGTACATCACGACGAGCGTCGTGGACACGCGCGTGCGCACGTCGTGCGAGTCGTCCAGGATCTCCTGGTTCGTCACGTCCCAGTGCGCGTCGACTTGCTTCGTGAGCGTCTTTGCGAACGGGTCCGCGAGGTTGTTGACAGTCGTGAGGAGCGCGTAGATGGCGCCTTCGTGCCCCATCTCGGCGAGCTCCACGACGACGTACGTTGCGACGATGAAGTTCACGCCCTGCGGGATCTGCTCCACGACGGGGATCCCGAGCCAAAAGAACTGGTTGCGCACGACGTCCCACGTCACGAAGAACATGCACACGGCGTCGAGCGCAATGACCACAAGCATCGTGACGAAGAGCATCCAGCGCCAGTTCCACGCGAGACCATACTTGCCCGTGACGATGAGCGTCGCAGCCATGATGCCGTACGTGATCACGCTCGCGAGCTTCTCGTTCCGCGGCTCGACCTTCGCCCACATGCGCTGCACCGGGTCGCTCGAGACGAAGGAGAAGTTCTCAAAGACGCCCGAGAAGAACTTGTACGCGATCACTTGGTACACCGCGCGCGTCTGGAGCATGCCCCAGAGCTCGTGCATGTACTTGCGGAAGCCTGGGGACGCCACGCGCTCTTCGCGAATGAAGATCCACGTCGTGGGGATGATCGGCGCGAGGACGACTGCGAGGCAGAGCATGACTTGCGGAAAGCTGAGCGTGAAGTCGTAGCTCCCGCCGTAGTCCCGACCGTTGAAGAGGAACGCGAGGAAGAGGTTCACAATCACCATCGCTGTCGTCCGGACCGTGTAGATGCCGGTCTGGAGGCGCCCGCGCACTGCGAGCGGCTCGCGCTGCGCGTATTCGACGAGCAGACCGTCGGCCGCGACGTCCGCCAAGACGTACCCGACTGCAGCGAACATCATCATGACGACGTACTTTCCGCCCTCCTGCGCGGCGCCGGTGTTGAACGTCGCTTTTTGCTCCGCTGTGAGCTCGGACGGCTTGATGCCCCAGTACTTGGGGTCTGGGTAGTACGGCTTGCCGATGCGCATGCACGCCATGATGATGAGAAACAAGAGGCAGATAGACCAGCCGAGCACCATGTACGGCCGCCGCCGGAAGCCGTAGATAGGGAAGCAGTCTGTGAGGATGCCGTAGAAGACCTTGAACGACCACGGCACGAGCACGAGCACGCGCGCCGAGGTGCTCGTCTCGCCCTCGGCGTTGAGGTACGTCGTCAGGAACGGATAGATCATGCCGGGGAGCGCGCCGTAGATGAGTCCCACCGCGGCGTACTGTGCAAAGAGCCCAAACGTCTCGCGCGACCAGAGGCTCGGGACGCTCCCGCGACGCAGCGCGCCGCCTTCAAAAGTCTGCGCGCCAGGGCCGAGCGGCGTCTTCATCGGTTCGTACGTCGCTGACCCGAGGCGCTCGCGCTCGCCGCCGTCAACGACGTCAGCGTCGAGACGAAACGGTCTTGACTGCGCCACGCTGCGCCTCATGCCGCTGCCGCTGCCGTCCTCGAGGTCGTCGCTCGGTCTCGCATTGCTGCTGCTGTTCGAGGCGCGCTCGAGGATCACCGTCGTCGTCGTCGGCATGCCAAGCGCCTTTGCTTGTTCGGCCATTCACCCTCGACACGCGTAGCGCTCCGTCGACCAGTCGCTTGTGCGTCGCTCGCGTTGGCGCTCTCTTACCTTCTCCCTCTTCTCGGGTTCGTCGAACGAGCGATCGACCGTGGCGTGCGCTTAATGCTGTGGTTGATCCCTTTGAGGAGCTCTTCGCTGGCTCGTCGCCGTCTGATGCCCATCACGACGATGTGGTTCCTCTACAAGAGCGCGCATGCAAATCGTCCAGCGCAAGAGACGATGCGGGTCTTCCTCTACAAGAGCGACTCGATCTCCATCTCTCGCTGATTGGTCCACTTGCGGTGGCACACAGCGACACGAGCAATACAAACATCCTATATGCTCGCGTTGCAGAATATGCATACTCTGTTCAAGTGATCATTGCCGCGAGTCAGCATCGACGAACTCTGCATACTTCATCCAAGTCACGAGCCGTTTCGCTCAAAGAAGGGAGCGAGTGAAGAGGCATTCGCTGTCGTTGACAACTCCCAAGCGCTTCGTCGTCCGTCGTCGCCTGTCGTTGACTGTCGTTGACTCTCGGTTCCTGCACACGCTCTGGTCAACGAAAGAATGAATGAATGGCTTGCTTGCTGTTGTCTCTCGTGATTTCCGTCGTGGCTCGCTGTCGGGATGGCCACTCACGGCGTTCTTCATGACCTGCAGCAAAGCACACTGCAGATGGACGTCCTAGAGTCTAGGGCTTGCTACATGAACATCACAGGATGATGCTGGTAGTCATGCACGCTATGCTGCGTTTGCTGGAAGCCAATGCGACCGACACGCTGCGTTTCGGTCACTCTGATCGTACCGAGCGCCGCAGCGATCGAGCGAGCACACGTTGCACTGGCAGGAGCGCAACAGGCAAGAGCAGCGATGGCGTCGCTTGCATTGAGCCTCAGTGCCTCGAGTTACCTCGAGTGGAGCGTTGAGTTGAGTTGAGATTGTGAGGTACATTTAGATACTTTAGTAGATCTACTATGGCCGTCTCGAGTGGAGCGTCTCAGTCATTAGCTCAAGCGGTGGCGGCACGCAGTGAAGTGATCGTTGAGTGCTATCGCCGCCAACACGCTCGCAGATGCGCTCGTGGTATCATCCATTCATCATGCCGAATGCATCGTTGCCGCAGTCTCGACGAGCTTGCCTGTGCGCGAAGCGAAGCGAAGCTAAGCGGAACTAAGCTAAGATGGACTGAACTTGTAGCAGGAAGGAGACGACATTTGAGGCGCTCTCAAAGCAAGCTGGCATGCGAGAACAACGTGGCGGCGACAACTCGTCACTCGTCACTCGTCACTCCATCTTCACTTGACTAGCGATGGACTGCGATGTCTTGTGCTTCTACTCGCACACTACAATTCAGCTCGGGTTCTTGGCGATAGGACGCCGCCCGAGACAATCCAGAGAGAGGACCAACGAGAGAGAGGACCAACGAGCACCAGCACCAGCGCAGCAAACCCAACGAGAGAGCGCGGTCGGTCGGATCGAGCAAAAGAGCTGTTGACTCGCGTACATTCGTTTACAGAGCTGCATTGAGTTCGATACTACAGAGTAGTTGAAGAGAATCGCCTTTGCTGCTGCTAATACAACGAACAGCAGTAGCTGACGATGCACTGGATAGCAAGCACGTCGCTCTCGCTGGTCGATGCTGCTACTGCTTAGCAGCCGTCGCCGCCGGCAATGACGAGGCACGCCGTGCTGTCGAAGATGCCCATGATGTTGGTCATGACCGACCACACGAATGCGAACGTGACGTAGAAGACCGTGATGGCACCGATGGCCTTGCTCGAGCCGCCTGTGCGCTTGAGCTCCTGCGTCTCAGCTTTCTGCTTCGGGAGCAAGATCAGGAAGAACCACGACGTGATCGTCATGCCGTACATGAGCAGCACCGACTTGGTGATGTCCATGCGGATCGAGTGGTCGTCGTTCTGGATGCGCTCATTCGTCATGTGCCACTGCTGGTTCACGATCTTTGTGAGCGTCGCGGCGAACGGCGACGACAGGTTCGAGACCGTCGTGAGGAGACCGTACACCGCGCCTTCGTTGCCGTCGTTCGCGAGCTCCACGACGACGTACGTGCCGATGATGAAGCTAATGCCGGCTGGGACGTTGACCGCGATCGGCAGACCGAGCCAGAACCACTGGCTACGGAACACGTCCCAGACCGTGATGAACGTGCAGATGGCGTCGATGGCGATCACGATGATGCCGGTCACGACCGTGATCCAGCGCCAGTTCCAGTGGAGACCGTACTTGCCGGTCACGAAGATGCCGAAGAGGAACATGAGCGTGCCGATGACGTCGCTGATCGTCGCGTTGATCGGCTCGACGCCGACCATGTAGCGCTGCACGGGCGACGCCGCGGTGTACGAGAAATTGGCAAAGACGTTGCTGAAGAAGTTGAAGAAGATGATCTGGTACATCGCACGCGTCTGCACGAGTGCCCAGAGGTCCTTCATGTACGCGCGGAACGGCGCACGCTCGCGCTTCTCCTCGGCGATGAACCACCACGTGATCGGGAGGATCGGCAGCAGGAAGATCGCGAGGATGAGCATGAGCGTCGGGAAGCTGAGCGAGAAGTCGAAGCTGCCACCGTACTCCTTGCCGTTGAACGCAAAGCCCGTGAGCAGCGAGCCGATCGCCACGAACAGCGTGCGCGTGCCGTAGATCGCTGACTGTGTCGTGCCGCGCACGGCGAGCGGCTCGCGCTGCGCCAGCTCCACCACCACGGCGTCGGCCGTCACGTCTGCCATGAGGTACCCGAACGCCGCGAGCATCATGAGCATGACGTACTTGCCGCCCTTGCCTGGCGCGTCGTAGTTGAGACGGTCGCGGATGCCGGTGTTCGCTGGCAGATCATACTCCTTCGGGTCCACGTCCGCGTCCTCCGGGTTCAAGAAGTACGGCTTGCCCAC